>MDUD01007641.1:0-11465 GCA_002216565.1 Crithidia mellificae | reverse complement strand
GCTTTGTTACTGCCCGTTCATTCCTCAAAGCACAACGTGCTTTCTGTGCTTTGCCGTTGTTATTTGCAGGAGAAAACGGTGGCTAAGTTACAATATCTCAAAGCTTTGTCGAGTGGGTACGTACAAGGAAATCAAAAGCTTTAATTGTGTCGATTGCAAGCTATGGTGATGTGGTTCCCTTCCGCTTGTGGTTGTCCTTCTTATTTTCTCTGTTCACATATCTTTATTTAATTGAAAACGCTTTTTTCCCTCTTTTATAGTTATCGGTAAAATCCTTGTCGTACGTTTTTTTTTAATACTTGCAGACCATTTGAATAGACATCGTATTCTGAATGGCGCGCAATGATAAAAGCATTTTTTCTTTAAACATTTCTCACCACGGTGGCCTCTAGGCCGCCGCGTCAGGTGATTAAGATTTGCTCAAACTACGCTCTTCGCATGAAAAAATGTAATGTGATGCAAACACACAAGAACCTCTCTTTCAACTAGCATTTAATTTGTTTTTTTTTTGCTGATTAGTTCTTCTCATCCAGTGGTACAAAAGAAAAAAAAGTTATTGATTTTATTTTGGAAGATTGATTGCCAAAAGCATCGCTTAAGAGTTTCTCTGTGTAGTGAGAAGGATAGGCTTTATCACGTACGCCATCAAATTTTCTAGACGGACGGTCACGTGCGGTTGTTTCGTGAAGTTTTTCGCGAAAGTTGCCATAACGTGTATTCTTGAGTTGCAAGGTCTTGTGCAGATTCGCACCGTGCGCCGGTTGGTGGTGGAGAAAGTGCTGTATTTCTTAAAAAAAAACCAGAAAGTATGCCGTTTACAGAATTGTGTTGATGAACGCGGCTCTGCTTACAGCCTGACACGCGTGCTTTGGCCGATATCATAAATTTCTTTTATCTCTCACTTTCTTTCCTCGTCAGCTTGTCCTTCTGCAAGGGTCCGCAACTTTAAAAGCACACATACTGCTAAGATTTCAGAAAATTGACACCGTGGTCTGATACAACGTCGCCTCTTCTCTTTTCTTTAGATTTACTTTTGAACAATACATTTCCATACGTCTCTCGTACGCTCTCTCTGCTGCTCGAAACACTTTATTAAGATACCGCTTTATATTCTCTTCTCTCTCGTCATGGCCACTCCGCTTGAGTTCTTCATTCCCAATCACGCTGCGGATCTAGAAAACGCAGCTGTTGTTGGCCACGACCGCTACCATGTTGAGTTGGCGTGCGAATTTGACGTGCCGCCGCGTCAGCAGCTGGATGACCTCACGCGACTCTTCGATGCCTTACACCACGAGAAGTCCCCCACCGCCCTCTTCACCAAAGCAGAACTTTTTTTCCCTCTGTATTCTTACGTGAAGGCAATGCGCAGCAAATCAAACTTATCAAGTGACGTCACGCGGGTGGCGCGACACAAAATTTGCCACGAGGTGGGGGAGCGCCTGAAGAAGCTGCTGCAAGTGGCCGTCGCGTACTTGAAGAAGCAGCGCGGCAGCGGCACCGTGAACAGTGCATTGGAGGTGTGTCTGCGATCCACGCTGAAAATGTACGTCTTTGTAGTCTGCAACGTTCTCCTCTCCGCGGCGCCGATCGACGACGAGGAGCCCGCAAACACGTTTTCGCAGCGCACGCACCGCAAGCGCGCTCGCCGCGACACCGACACCAGCTTCGGCGACGACGGCAGCGGGGTCGACATGGACGGACGTGAATTGGTACTGACCGCGCTGGTGGATTTCTGCGCTCCTGAAGTGGCGCAGCTGTGGCCTGACGGCAATTTGGAGGATTTGACTCTCAACCTAGTGGTGAAGACGTGCCTTCACATGGTGACGCTGAAGCAAAACATCGGCAGCGACGCCCAGTCCATCGCAGGTGCGTTGGCCCTCCTGTTTGCTCGGGCAAGTGGCTGCATTCTGGCCAAGAACAGCGCCGCCAACCCGTCCGACCTCATCTCTCCCCTGGTGGAGCTGTCGCTCAAGTCGGAGAGTGCGGCTCTCTTTCTCTCGCGTCTCGTCTCTGACATCGAGCAGAGCGAATCCACCAGCGGTTTTGGAAATCAGCTGCTGCGGGCCATATTTGAGCACATGTCGCGCGCCGCACTGTACGAGGCCTCCAGCGACGTTGCGGCGGCAAAGAACGTCGCCAGCTTCTTTAGCGAGGTGGCGAAGCGCAGCATCAGCGTGATGGTTCGCATGTCCTCTCTTGTCATTCCAGTTCTGCAGAGTGAAAACTACGACGTGCGGAAGGCCGTGATTACGAGTATTGCGGAGATGGTTATTCAGCGCTACACCGGACACGCACGCAACGCGGACGACGACGCGGTGCGCAACTCGTACCTGAATGAGCTGCTTTTCCGCATTATGGACGTCAACGCCTTTGCGCGCAATCACACGCTGCACACGTGGGAGAAGCTGGTGGAGTGCCGGGCGGTGCCCAAGCGCTACCACCTCGCGTTGATGGAGGCTTTGGTGGGTCGGCTGGAGGACCGCAACTACCTCGTGCGCGACTCCGCCATGACGGCTATCTCCGCCGTGCTAAAAAAGAACTGGTTCGGTAACGTTTTAAACAGTGCCTTGATCAAGTCAAAGGTGGAGGAGGCGATGAAGGACGGTGCAGTGCTGTTCAGCGATGCAGATGCGATGCAGTCCGCGCTGAACGCGCTGGCGGCCCAGTTTCAACCCCTCACAGAGGCACTGGAGGAAGAGGACCCGCTGCAGGACGCGGAAGAGGCGGCGGCAGATGCGGAGGAGAGCGACGGTGTCGATGGTGCATCAAGGGGTGCTGTCGCGACGGCAGCGTCTGCCGTGAAGCAGGAAGGCACGCTTTCAACCTCACCTTCAGCTGCGCAGCTGACAGACGATCAGGCGGCCACGCTGAACCGTATCGTGTTTTACAAAAACACGCTCTCCTTTGTCGAGCTCATTAAGCGGGCACTGCAGTACGCCTGCGTGCTGCTCGACAGCAAGACGGAGCGAGATGTGATCGAGTCGATCAAGCTGATAGTCGCCTGCTCCGAGTACCGTGTAGAGGGCAGTGAGAGGGCGTTTTTAAAGGTCATTGTCATGGTCTTTGAGGGGGAAATGAAGATTCAGTTTGCCGTGCGTGACGCTTTCACGGAGGTCGTCTTCAACGCCTTCAATCGCGCTGCCGTTTCGGCCGGCACGCGTGCCGCCGCAAGTGCGCAGAAGCTTATCAGCGTGTTGCGCTACGCCGCCGAGGGGGAGGTGAGCGCGGTGGAACGCATTTTTGGGCTACTGAAAGTAAACCCCGCCTTTGCGCGGCACCTCTCACCGCAGTTTGTGGAGGCGATCTGGAGCATTGCGGAGGGCTCCATCGACGCCGACTCCACCGACGATGACCGGCGGGTGGCGATGCGCATTTACAGTCTGTTGAGCAAGTACGTGTGGAAAGACCTTCGCACGCGCCGGGACAGCATCGTGGACTTTCTGTGTTCTGACGCACCCAAGGACAACATTCTTCTCTCCTACGTCTTCGCCGCGCTGCAGAGCGAGGCACTTGACCCGCAGTTCCGGCCGATCGCCGCCGACGTGGACGTGACGCGGCACCCGCTGCTGCGCCACGTGCTGAACCATCTGTGCCGCCGCACAACAGGGATGGCCTCGTGGATGATCCTCGCTGAGGCTGGCGTGAACGCCCTGCACAGCCTGTGCGAGGTGCCGGTGACGGTGTACAACTACGTGTTGGAGTACTACGGCAGTCGGCCAGGCCTCGCGGAGGAGCCAAACCGCAAAGCGCAGTTTTTCTTTCTCCTCGGCCACACAGCCCTGAAGCAGCTGGTCGCGGTGGAGCAGTCGGAGAAGGCGGAGCTGAAGGCGCTCGAGGAGCCCGCGAGGGCGGCGAGGGCCTCGCAGCACGCCAAAGACGCCACGGACTCGATGCACAAGGAGTTGGGCCTCGGCTCCCACGAGTACCAGCGGCACGAAATTCAGCAGCTGGCACTAAAGCGCAAACAAGCCATTGTCGCCCCAGGCTCCATCTGGCACCGCTACGCCGACATGATCGTGTCGGCCTGCCGCAAGAAAGCCACCGTCTTTGCCGACAAGCCCTACGAGCGCGTGTGCGCGGTCCTTGCGCTTTGTCAGTACATGATCGTCAACGAGACTTTCTGCGCCGAGCACCTCAACTTGCTCTTCACGATTGTTGCTGACAAGCGGGAGTCGTGGATCACGAAGGTGAACATCGTCATCGCCCTTGGCGACCTTGCCTGCGTGCACCCAAACCTGCTGGCCCCGTACCTCAGCGTCACCTCCACCGGCTTTTTCAAGCTTCTCGTGGACGACGACGTGCGGGTGCGCGCGGTTACGATCCAGGTGTGCTCGCACCTGGTGCTGGGCGAAATGCTGCGCATCCAGGATCACCTGTACACCATCGTCGAGCTTGTCGCAGACCCCGACGAAACGATCGCGAACAATGCCGTCACCTTTGTGCAGAACTTGGCGATGAAGGAGAAGGAGAAGACGGGCAATCTAATCCCGCCCCTCGTCGCGAAGCTGACGAGTCGCATGCCGGCCGATAAGTTTCAGCTGGCGATGCGAACACTGCTGGAGCGGGTGGAGGGCGACAAGCCAACAGACTCGTTGGTGCTGCGTCTGTGCCAGCGCTTCGAGGCGTACGCCGAGCGTAGCAAGAAGCGGCACGCGCTGGCGCAGAATATTGCGTTCTGTCTGAGCGAGCTGAACTACTCCACGCAAAAAGCCATCAGCAGCCTCACTTCCGAGACGTGCTACCAACAGTACCGGCACTGGTTGCGCAGTGCGGAGGTGTACGAGTACTTCAAGCTGATTGCCGCCAAGGCCAAGAAGCAAGGCCGCGGTGGCCCAGAACGCAGAGATCGCGGCTTCATTGATGAGTGGGAAGCACGCATGCAGGTGGACTCGTGCACGACGGTGGAGGACGAGGAAGGTGCGGCAAACGGCGACAACACCGGAGACGTTGCAGATGAGGAGTGAGGCTTCACAGAACAGAAAGGAAGAAAAAGAGAGCTCGATTAGTCTTTCATGTCGATTGCGTCTTCTTGTTCTGCTTCTCTTCACACCCTTATGTGGATGTACCTTAAAGCAAGTACGTGCCACGTTCCAATAGCTTTCCTACGTGGTGATAAGACAAACGCCCCATTGTCTTGTTCGATAGTGGCCGCATCAGTATAGAACCTATCTCCATCAGCCAGTTTGGCTCNAGCCAATCTGGTAGATCCGATACATAAAAACAAAAGCGAGAATGAGAACTATAGCCGAATTGTCCATGATAGAGTAGAAGCCTGCACGCAGGGGCAGACAAACAGAAAATGAATACATCCTTATATTTACAGTAGTGATGAAGAAAATAAGTGCGGTTGCTCATACCAAACAACGTAATTGAAGACAAAAAAAATGGCTATGAGCGCGTTTAAATAAGCAACGCTTATTTTACAGAAGCAAACAAAGAACCATCGCTGTTTTGCTGCCTTGCAAGGTAATGGTTTGGCTGGGGAATAGTTTAGCGCTTTGGTGTTATGCAGCACTGCTTGTTTTCCTTCAACCTCGAAACTGAGACTTTGCGCTTCCGCTTTTAAAAGCTGGCTATACTTTCCATGAGGATACCTCGCTGCCACGCAACGCGAAAAGCGCCCTTTGTATAGCTTCTTACTTCATTGCTTTACTTTCTCACCTTCTTTTCTCTCTCACTCACTCCGTTATTTTTCATGGTCAATGTCTGAAAAAAAAAAGGACCGGTTCATTGTATAGACTTTCACCTCTTTTATTCTGCTTCAGTGGCGTTTGAGTGCCTGTATGTGTGTACTGTAGCCTGCATCGTTATCTTGTTACCTTTAGCAGCACGCGCTTTTTCTCACACAAACACACACAGACACACACACACACACACACACGCACACAAACAGATACTTATATCCACTCACTTTTCCTAGCTTGTGGGACAAACACTCATTGCTGCAGGTGCGTAAAACTTTTGACCAATTTGCCCCACCTTTTCCGTTTGATTGCAATCTCTCCATCTTTTTCTATTGTCCTTTTTACCAGCTTTTCGTTCGTTGTAACATTTCTCCATTTTTTTGTTACCTCATCTGTAGATCATCCTCTTTGGTAATTTTCCTTCCTTGTCGCCTCCTTCCTCTTTTTATTTCTGTTGTTCGCAGGTATTGCTAAGTAGTGTGTTATCAAAAAAAAAATGCCTGTTAAAATGGCTGCGGCCGACTTTGAGTTCGGCCCGCCTCTGGGTACGGGTGCGTTCAGCAAGGTGGTGATTGGCCTGTACAAACCGACCAACGTTCGGTACGCCGTGAAGTTTATCTCGAAGCGCTCCATTCTAGACGCCCCGTCCGACGAGGAGCGGACGCGCATGGCCGAGGTGGCGCGGCGTGAGACACGGATGCTGCTCATGTGCGAGCACCCCAACATCGTCAAGTTCTTCGCCGCCATGCAGACCACCGAGGATCTGCTCTACGTGACGGAGTTGTGCGAGGGCGGGGAGCTGCTGAAGCGCATCGAGCGCTGGGGCCGCATCCCACTCGAGGCCGCTCGCTGCGCCATCGCCGAACTCTTCTCCGCCGTCTTTTACCTCCACCACGGCGAGAAGCGGACAAACACGCCGCAGGGGCCGGTGGTGAAACCGGTCACGGTGATTCACCGCGACATCAAGCCGGAGAACATCATGCTGAGCGCCGATAAACATCTTCGACTCATCGACTTTGGCACGGCGGTGGTGTGCGAGACGGCCAACGACAAGGCTGCGGAGGAGGATACTGGCGGCAACGGTCGCGCCCAGACTTTTTGCGGGACCACCTACTACATGTCCCCCGAGCTGCTGAAGAACAGCTACACCTGCTGCGCCTCCGATTATTGGGGCTGCGGGTGCGTGCTGTACCTGATGCTGCTGGGCCGTCGCCCCTTCGACGCCTCCACGCAGTATCTGCTCATCAAGACCATTCTGGAGAAAGAGCCGGAGTTTCCGGATGACATCGACCCAGATGCGAAGGATTTGATCAAGAAGCTCCTTTCAAAGGATCCGAAAACGCGTATTGGGATGCAGGAGATCAAGCGGCACCCATTTCTCGCCTCTGTCGACCTCAATGCGGTGTCTAGTCAGAACGTGGCGGACTACTGGCTGCGCGAGACGCCGTGGGTGGACGAGGCCACCGTGTCCGCCTGCAGTAACTGCAAAAAGCCCTTTGGTCGCACGCATGCTAAAAAGGTGTGCACCAACTGCGGCAAGATTATGTGCAATGCGTGTCTCTTGGAAACGCGGCTGCTGCCTGAGTCGCGGTTCAGAACACCGCAGCACGTCTGCGCAGCCTGCGCTGCCGCCTTGGACGACGCCGCCTCCTCGTAAGCTAGAATCGTGCAGGAAGTATTTTTATTGTTGAGATATCTGTGTGTGTTACTGTTTTGCGATTGCCCCCAGCTGTCGCTGATTGTTGTTGCTCTGCGTCTCGTTACACTCTTTTTTATCATTTCTTAATATCGGTTTTCTTTTCGACTCTTTTTTTTGCGTTCTTATGCGTTCAGGTTTGCTTTTTTTAAACAAAACGCTGTGAAAACAGATAGATGACTACGCTGCTGAAGGTACATTGTCGTTCATGTGCAAGCGGGTTTTGTGTGTTTGAGTCAGAAGCTTGTCTTCTGCGTTCCCAATCACATCACTCCTTTTTTTTTTCATGGGCAAATGCCTCACGTGTCACGCTGGCAACGCTTGATCTGCTTCTGCGCCTTTGTGCTGTGGTATCCAGAGGGGCGCCTTGCCCTGCAAGGCAAGCTGCTGTGTGAGAAGGATTAGCTGCGCAAATGCGCGTGGGTCTGTTGTAGTTGCCAGTCACGCAAATGAAAGTGAAAAAGTGTTTCATTGCTGAAAATTTTGGGTTTTGCCTCTACTCGGTGACCAGCGAACTAAACTAAGCTCCCCAAGTTTTAAGTTCTACACGTTGTGGTGTTTTTCCCATCAACATTTCTTTTTCTTTTCCTATTTTTTCTTCTGTTAGTGCGCAAGCACATGTTGACAAGCGACGCACAAATTTAAAGCGCCTTTGCGAACACTGCAGATAAAGTTGTTTCTTTTTTTTTCGTCTAGTCGAATAGATAAGCAGCAGCAACAAAGCCCACAACAAAAAACTTGTGACGCTTTTTTTTTTCCTGACAAGAAAGCGTCACAGCACCTCGCGATGAATCCGGAAGAAAAGGAGAAGCAGGACAAGACGCTCGCAAAGCTGCAGTGGCTGAATGAGCGCGTCAAGCAGAACTTCAAAGGCAACCCAGCCCCTTTCGAAACCAAAAAGACACTTCGCTCTGTCGAACAGGAGAAGAAAGCAAAAGCACGCGCTCTCGCCGGTGATGTCGACTTCTTGCCATTCTGGCACAGCACGACACCACTCGCGCTGGAAGCGACGCGGTGCGATTACATCGTGTGCGACAGAGACACCAGCAGCGCCGCACCGCCTAAGCAGAGGACTTACGGCGGCCAGGTGGTGGACGAAGCCACCGGGCTGACGGAGGTGCAACTCGCGCTGTCGTGGAGCGTTCCGCACCCCACACCAGCGCCGCTGAGGCGGTCCACGGCGGCCTGCGCTGCCGCCCCCGCACCACGCGTCACACGCGATGCGTCGTATATGCGAAGTCTCACACCACAGGAGCGTGCGGCGGCGTATCGGCAGCATATCTTAGAGCATCCGAAGTGTACACTGGAGAGTTCCCGCACCCACCATGACCGCTGGCGTAACTCGACGCAGCTTGGTGAGCCAGTGGCAAAGCCGAAACGTGCGCTGTACAACACGGCGCTCGACCGCCAAAACTCTGTGCGTGCTGTGCATCTCTTGCGCAGTTCCTGAGATGCTGTTGACACACAAGAAATGAGCGTCGAGAAACACGCAAAACACATTAGACTTCTCAACTGTGTTTCGCTTTTACAAGTTTGACGGTGTCTGGTTTGTTGTAATCTGCTCTGATAAATTCGTTACCCGCCTTGTTTTTTTTTTTCTGAAGGCATTGAAGGGATCTAGAACAAATGTGTCAGAGGCCGGTAAGCTGTGCCTTCATTTTTTTTTTGCCCTTTTTTTCGCTAAATTGCGGTGCCGTACCTGCTGTATAGATATTTATTAGATTACCTATTTTTTTCTCTATCACTAGACCCCCCTTCGCTTGCCCATTTCTAGATTGTTGCCATTTGTGGGCGTGAAAGCCACGATTAGTCACACAAGTGCGTCATAGATCCCATCAAACGGTATTTTACGCTTTAAAGAAGAAGATAGAATATACCAAATGAAAATACGACAGCAAATTTCTAGAGCATCGCAAAAGCCTTTTCTGGTTCTTCTGTCATCTCCTGGAGAGAGAAAAAAAATAGAAACATTAACAGAAACAAGGCTTCATTCTGAAATCTCGGACCTCCACAACGACCCAAAAACGAATTTAAAGATTCTGTGTGAAGTAACGCCGGCACAACGTTATCCTCAATGAGGGAATTCACTGCTTATTGTGAATGATTTGTTCTAAAACGTGCGACATCGTTGTGTGTTGATAATAACAATTGCTTGCTAAGATCTTCACGTAACTCAAATTTCAGCGTTTTCAATCCTCTTTATCTACTCTACTCTTCCCTTTCGATTTCTTTTTTCACATTTGTCAATCTTTCTTAGCCATCTCGCATCGTGTTGCGTGAGCCTGTAGTTGAGTGTATGTGCGTGAGTGTGCTTGATACTTAAATTTCCTGTTGTTTCTTCACACTCTCTCCTTTTCAACCTCTTTTTTTTCTTTAATAGAGCGCTTGTGCGACAAGTGCTTCTCACCTGCTAGCTCTGCTTCTTCACATTTCTCTCATTTGTACACCTTCCTTGACTTTCTTTCTGCCCTCTCCCTTTCCTCTCCTTGCCTTTCGTTTTGTGTCCAAAACGAAAAAAAAAAACGTTAAAAGGAAAGATAAAACAATGCAAAAGAATGCCACCGCGGTGTGCCGGCCGATGCTGTCGGAGAAGCGGCGGGAGTCGCTCAGCTCCATGTACACGCTGGTGGGCTCGCACAGCGCCGTGAAGCTGTGCCGGTGGCAGAAGTCGATGATGCGAGGCCGTGGTGGCTGCTACAAGTGGACGATGTACGGCATCAAGTCACACCGCTGCATGGAGGCGACGCCGAGCATGGCGTGCGCCAACAACTGCGTCTTCTGCTGGCGGCTCAACTCCAACCCAACGGCGGCGGAGTGGAAGTGGATGGTCGATGACCCTCAGACGATTGTGGAGGGGATGATCAAAAGTCACCAGGCGCTCGTAAACGGGGTGCGGGGGATGCCCGGGGTGACGGAGGAGGGCCTGGCCGAGGCACTGGAGCCTCGCCACTGCGCGCTCTCCTTGGTCGGCGAGCCCATCATGTACCCGTACGTGAACGAGTTCGTCCGCCTGCTCCACGCACGCTCCATGTCGACCTTTCTTGTAAACAACGGACAGTTCCCGGAGGCGATTCGCGGCCTCGGGCCGGTGACGCAGCTGTACCTCAGCGTGGACGCGCCGAACCGCAAGACCATGAAAGTTCTTGACCGCCCCATCCTGCCGGACTACTGGGAGCGATTCAACGAGAGCGTCAACTGCATGCGTGAGAAAAAGTACCGCACCGTGTTCCGGCTAACGATGATCGACGGCTTCAACATGGACCCGGAGAACTTGGCCGAGTACAAGGAGCTCTTTGAGCGGGGGCTGCCGCACTTCATCGAGATTAAGCGGCTGACGCCCGCATTCTCGGGCAACCACAACACAATTCTGCGCATCAAGAACGTGCCGTCGTGGGAGAAGATGAAGTCGTTTGCGACGCAGTTGTGTGACGTGGTAGGTGACGGAAGTACCTACCTTGTCGCCAGCGTCCACGAGCACTCCGGCTGCATCCTCCTGGCCCACCGCCGCTTCGCTCCGGCCGGCGTGGTGCACTCGTGGATCGACTTTGATAAGTTCGACGAGTTGGTCAAGGATCCGGTGCGAGCAGCGGCGATGGTGCCAGAAGATTATTTACTCCCCACCCCTACGTGGGCTCTCGCTGACTCCCCAGACGAGGGCTTTGACCCGGCGCAGCAGCGGCACATTTCTACCAAGCGGCGACGCCACATGGAGGCGGCCACGGCGGCGACAACAGCGGCAGCGGCCACCGCAACAACGAGCGTGGCAGAGAGTCAGTTTTGCGCCGTTGATGCGTGCTCCGCGGCTGCTCCGGTCTGATGTTTCTTCACATGTCATGACAATAACACTTAATACGAGAAAAACGATGTTTCTTCTGTTTGTTTCAAGGCTTTTAGCTCAACAAAACAGACCGTTTTGCTTTTTTTAATGTCATTTACAGACTCATTACCTACTTACAATCAAAAGCGAAAGAATAATGTTGTTCTTTAATCCCCACCAAGAGAATGATAAGTTTTTATTAGCTTTGTAAAGCAGATAATTAAAATGCACAACAATCTGAACACTCACAGTGCTGTTCTTTGCGAAA
>MDUD01007639.1:0-17394 GCA_002216565.1 Crithidia mellificae | reverse complement strand
AGACTCCTCAGCACACAGGGGCCAAAGCGACCTTGACTCAAGTAAACCTCCCGCATCGACGTCAGCGTCGACGGCCTTTCGCCGGCAGCAGCAACGTTGAATTCACTTGACTTCGCTTCTGCCTCTGCTGCGGCATCCAACATGGCGTCCTCGTCAAGAAACCGGCACCCGCGCAGCCAAAGACGCTGCAGAGAAGCTGCAGCGCACGTTTCGTACTGCGAATAAACCGCTTGCTGTTCTTGTTGTTGCTGTTGTTGGGCGAATCCGGCACCGAAGGCGACGTTATGAACACGGCGGCTGCTGTTTTTCAGTGCAGTAGATCCCTCGCGTTGACTCACCATCGAAGAGATCGTCTCTGTCGCCGACTGCGGGGATGGTGCGGCGTGCGTAAGGAGGTTGAGGCGGGTGGCAGCGCGCGCCGCGTGCGCGTTTTCCGCGCCAGGTGCCGACGCCCTCGCGCTTTTCATCACGGGCGGCCTCAGCAGCGCTCGCAAGTCGTCCTGCGTGACGGCGGTGCGGGAGAGGTTGAGCTCCGTCAGACCACCCATGCACCGCAGCACGGCAAGACCGCTGAACGCACGAGGAGTTTCATAACAACTCTTCGCAGCAGTAGTCGCTGATGCAGTCCCCGCAATGGGTGGCAGCAGCGCTGGTCCAGCCACCTCAACAGACGAAGGTGGTGACGATGAAGATGATGGGAGAGAGGGAAGAGCCCCTGTCGACATCCGACGCGACCCGCCCACCGCCGCTGTTGTTGTCGTCTTGACGAGAAAAGGCGACGAGGCTGCGAGCGGCTGTGGCGGGGTGCCGTGCATCCCGCTGCCCACCTGTGCACAACCAGCGAGGGAGAGGGTGCGCAGGCACGGGCACGCCGCGAGATACGGGAAAGTCTCCGAGCTCGTTAAGTCTGCCGCCTCCGTCACGGTAAGCTCTCGCAGCGCGGCGCGGCGTGGCAGCTGCACGAAACCTACCTTCGACTCTGCCACAACGCGAGAGTCCTCTGGACGCGCTGACCGATCTGCGTGCAGGGCCAAGAAGGAGAGGGAGGTGAGACGACGGCAGCCCGACAGCTGCACCACCTCTAGCTGAGGGAAGTAACGCAGGGCTCGCAGGCCACTGGAGGTGATGTCGGTGTTGGACAGTGTAAGCACCCGCAGCGTCGCTGCGAAGCGCGGAAGCCGCGACAGTGCTCGAGCACTGACTGCCGTAAAGGGTGCCGTTGCAGGCGCACTGGTGGCGTCGAGACTCGCCCCAATGGCATCAACCTGTACCGTTGTTGGGCCTCTCAGATTTGTCGCGCGTTGATCAGCCCCTTCTCTGACTTCTTCGTTTTCCTTTTCGTTCTCTCCTTCCGCGTCCTCCGGCGGACACCACGCCGCGAGCGAGCGCACGCGGGTGCTTGCGATGTTGAGTACCTCCAGACACGTCCACCACGCCGTCGCCGTCGTAAGCGCCGCATCATCGATATTTGTGTGGTACAAGTCGAGCTCCACGACGTGCGTGAAGTGGCACAGGACAGACAGCTGCGCCAGCGCGTCACACGACCGCAGCAGGAGGTGCCGCAGCTGGGGGAGCACCAGCGGCGGTGTGGCGAGCGCCTGCGCGTACGAAGTCGGTGCCGCGCTGCTGCCGGTAAAATCTGCATGATCGACTTCACCCAGCCCCCATGGCAGTGCCGCTGCTCTTGTAGCTGTACCGCGGCCTTGAGGTCCATCCGTGGCGGCCGATGCGTCGTGCACCTTCATCGTGACGGTGTCCACCACCAGCCCCGACACGCCGCCTGCGGCGAGATTGCTGCAGAGGGACACATCCAACACACGGAGACCCGCCGCGGAAGCGTGAGAAGCCTGCAGTCCACCACGGTGGTCATTTTTATTCGAACTTGCCGTGGTGCGACGACCACTTCTGCCAGCGGCTGTGTACGGCGCGGTGCACTTCGCAGCCGCACCGCCACAAGAAGTAGTCGCGGCGGCTCGACTGCTCTGTGACGATTCGACAAAGAAAGCGGGGAGAGAGGTCAAGGCTAGACAGCCCTGCAGCCGCAGCTGCCGCAGCGTGCGGGACTGCCGCAGCATCGACAGCCCTGGTGCGGTCACGCTGGTGCGGCTGGCATCGAGCGTGTGCAGCGACGGCAGCTGCGCCGCGACGTTGACGTTTGTAATAGCAGGACAGCGGTCGAGTAGAACGCACTCCAGGCTGACGATGTGATGCAGGGGGAGCAGACCGGTGTCATCGAGACCCGTGCTGGTGACGATCAGCACACGCAGGGTGCTGAGCAGAGGAGGAAGTGAGGTGCCCACCGCGGCAGCCTCGAACACATCCACTCTGTCTGCGTGTGAGGGCAGGAACAGACCTGCCTCACTTGCTTCCGTAAGTCCATACCTGTTTGGGTTAGTAATTGCCTCTGTAGTTGCTGACGTGGCGGCGCTAGGTGTCGTGGCAAGCGCAGTTTCATTTGCAAATCGAGCTTGCGTTTCTCCCCTCCCATCCTCTCTCCTTTCCTCATTCACAGCCGCCAGCGGTGCCGATGTGCTGGCGGACGCTGGAAGGATGGTGATGGCGGGAATCCCACCTGCTGTGTGATGTCGCAGTACACGTGCGGCTGGCGCACTGACAGCAGCACTACCGATACTAGCAGGAGGTGCAGAAGAGGAATCGAGACCTGTGGTACGATTTGGTGAGGCTGCTGCTGGTGGTGTTGTTGTTTCCGGGCCCTGCCCCACTCCCGTTCGCTCCTTACCCAGCCGCCCGTTCTCCGGCTTCTCCCACAGTTGACTAACTCGAGTCAGCGAGGCGCAACCTTCCAGCTTCAACCACACCAGCTGCGTGCAGTCGCCCAAAGGGTACAAGGCGGTGCCGTGGACGGACGAGAAGGAAAGGTTCAGCTCCCGCAAAGAAGCGAGGGAGGGCAGCCAGCGCACCTGCGACAGCTGCATGCAGCCTTCGAGGGAGAGGCGACGCAGCGCACGCAGCTGCGGCACATCACGCGCGGCATCGTCGTCCAAGATTTGCGTGTAAGAGAGGTCGAGGTCAACGAGCGTCTCGGACCAGTGAGGTGAGAGACGGTGCGGGGTGCGCCGCAAGGACGCGTGGGCGCGTTTCCTCTGCGTGTGAAGCGGTTGCTGTTCGTGCGGGCTGACAGGCGACGCCGCAAAGGCGCGCGTGTCGGATGTTTTGGTGCTCGTCACGCGTGACAGGGCAGCGGCCGCCTTGCCTTTCGCGGTGCGGTCGTCCAAGGTGGCCAGCCGAACAGGTTTGCCGAGGGCTGACGTCAGCTCTGCCAAGGTGGCGTTGATGGCGTCGGGTGGTCCGTCTGTTGATCGAAGTGGATCGGTGTGCTGCGTCGTGCTGGCGACCGACGGGGGCCGCCGTCCCATCACCGTCGCCGTCGTCTCCGTGCCGCTGGCGGTAAGCGTGGACGCCACATCATCCTCGCTGTAACCCTCACTGACGTCTTCTCTCACATCTCTTCTACTCACCTCACCGCCCGTGCTACGCATCTCATCTTTCTTGTTGCTTTGAGGTACTAAGTTCTTTTCCGCCACGAAAGGTCGATCGTCGCTGAGGGGTGATAGTGGCAGCATCGCGGCATCGCCACCGGCACTCGCGGCCTCCGCCATGGCAGTCAAGTTGAGGGGAACGTTGCAGCGCATCGCCGTTGGCTTCCCCTGCAGCGCTGCTAGCACAGACGCCGACACCGGAGCCGACGGAAGACCGTCGTGCCGCTGCTGCGTCGTCAGATCACCTCCTCCCTTGTCCGTGGCATGGGCTGCACTCGCTTTAGACTCTGCTTTTCTCGTCGTCGCACGGAGACCCCTTCGACCCCCTTCCGGCTCCCCTGCATCGCCGAGCACAACGTCGCTGGGACGTAAAATAAAGACGGCTTGCCGGCGCTCCGCTGCGTCTGTTTGGGCGGCCTGCCAGAGCGAGAAGCGCATCTCCGCCTCCCCTTCCTCCTCCGCCGCGAAGAGGTCTACTTGGCTGTTGTGCAGCTCATCGCGCGGCGTTGCCGTGCACGACTGCGGTTGCCCTTGCCCGTGTTGTTGCTGTGGTGGTTGTGGTTGGAAGGGCGTCAGCTGATCCTGCGGGTGCGTGCAGTGGGGGCGCGGTGAGGGAGCCTGTGTACTGCGGCTGTGACTGTGCGCCGTGCCTTCCGCCAGATCAGAACGAGTGCTCTGCCCTTCGCCGTTGAGGCTGCTTTGATTATCTTCTGCTTCACCGTCACTGTTGTCGGGCTTTCTGCAAGTTGCATTTTCCACTGTCACAGAAAGTGGAGGCGTTGTGGTGGTGATGCTGGTTGTTGCGTGCTCAACACTGTCGCATAAATGCGATACAGGAGGTATCTGCCTCACAGCCTCAGCTCTGCTGTCAAGCGCAGGCGGCTGCGGCAGGGCACCACGACGGTCGCTGAAGATTGAACTCTCAGGAAAAGGTGAGGAAGGGGATGTTTTACCCTCTTCCACAAACAGCGCCGATCCCGTCGCTACTGTCGCTGCTGTTGCCATCGACGCTGCAGACTTCCGTGGCGGTGGCGCAGAACTCTTGTCGTCGCTCGTACGCCGCACCAAAGTGGCGCGAGGGGAGCGATCGCCGATACCGCCTCTCCCTGCTGGTGCTGCAGCTGCAGGTGGCATCACTGAATTTGATGGAGCTCCTCCAGGCATACTTCCTGAGGCCACTCCTATCGTCGTGGCGGTGGTGTTGGTGGTCGTGGCAGTCGTGGTGGTCGTGGCGACCGACGACGTCGCCTCAGAGGGCGTAGGGCACAGAAACGAGGTGCTGCGCAGACGATCGTTCATGGCGAGAGAGAGGTGCGTGACGTCGGGGCAGTAGCGGGCAATGTCGCGCAGCTGGGTTGAAGTGAGGGAGGCGTGGGTGAGGCGAACCGCGCGGACTTCGGGGTGGCCGGGCAACAGGGCCGCCACTACGGCATCTGCGGCACGGCCGTGCACGTGTAGCTCGGTGACAGGGGACGGAAGTACGGGGCGGAAGGAGGGTCTGGGATCTGAGTTGACATCAGCACCAGCTGCTGCCGAAGCAGATGCGCAGACAGGCATTGCTGCCTTCGACGATGCAGAAGGCGTGCTCGACTTCGGCCTCGGTGCAGCAGAGAACGTTGGCAGCGGTGGTGCGCTGGTAGGCGGCCGGTGTGCCTGCGACAAGGCTTTCCTTGTGAATGCTGCATCCGTTGTCGCTGCGGTTGTCTCTTCGTCATTTTCCCTGACTCCCTCGGCATTCGCTGAGCCACTCGCCGCGACAGCGCCGTCTGCTGCCCGCTTGCCTGCCGTCATCGTCTCCTCAACATTATCATCCTCATCTGAACTTTTCTTTCCACTCGATTCTTCGTCAGCCGGTGGTGTTGCCGGCTCCGGCTCCGCCCGCAGCAACGCCCAGAGCGCGTGCACATCGGTCTCTGCATAGCGCAGCAGACTCAGCGACACCGGCAGTGGGCCGCGGCGCAGCCACCACAGCGCGTGGCGGAGCGCCAGCAGCGATGGCGGAACCAGCGGTGTGTGCGACGTTAAAGCGTCAGAGCCGCTGTCCTCCCTCGTCCTCTGCGTACGCACGTTTCTCAGCGCGGTCGGTGACACGGCTGTGGGCGACGGAAGCGGACGAGGGCTCAACGAAGGAAACGCAATAGGCCGCAGTGGCGGGGTGAAGGACAGACGTTGACTCTCCAAGATACCAATTTTGTTTTTCCCACTATTACCATCACCACCTCCACTAAGCTCGTCACTGTTGTTGCGACGGTTGCCATGGGTGTAGGGCTCAGTGCTGCTGTTGTTGTTGTTGTTGTTGTTGCTGTTGTTCGTTGGGAAATTCATTTGTTTTGTGGACGTCGAGGCACTCTCTGCGGTGGCGGCCCGTGGAGAGGGAAAGCGCAGCGACGGCAAGGACGTAGAAGTGAGCGACGTGCCTGCTGTGGCTTCGACACCGCTACCACCACCACCACAAGCACCAGCAGCAGCGGCAGCAGTTGCGGTTGTTGTTGCTGCTGATGTTCTTTGACGCGTCCCACTCTCATTCACACCCGCAGAAGGGTGTACCGGTGGTGGAAGTGGTGGAAAGCCGGCCGCACCCATCAGCAGCGCACCGACGGGCACGCGCCGGCTCCGCAAAACCGGTGAGAGCGACACGTGTGGGGTGGGGGGCGTCCGTGGCCCCGCTGCGCCTGCAGCAGCAACAGAAGCACCCGTCGTCGCGTGTGGGGTAAGGGAATTTGCAGGTGCGTCGCCTTGTGGCGTTCGTGCCGCACTGCCGTCTCGTCCAGTTGTGGGTCCGCTCGTTGACGCAGAAACAGTCATCCACGCAGGTGACGAAGCATCTCGCATTGACGGGGGACTCTGACGAGGGCTGACAGACCGCGCGGGCAGAAGGCGTGGAGAAGACAGGGCAGGAGAGGCGAGGGTTTGCAGCCGTGCGGAGTGCGGGCGCTGCACCGGCGACCGAGCAGGAGACCGCGACAAGCTGAAAGGGTGGAAAAGCGGTGTGGGCTGTCCGCTTGGAGGCGCCACGTTGGTGGACGTCACCACGAGTTGCTGCAGACACGCTGATGCTGCCTCTCGTGCTGCAGCTGACAAGCGCATGCTGTCGTGCACGCTTGATTGCCTTTGGCAGTCCCGCTTATGTGACTTTCGATGGTTTCCGTGGCGTGTCAAACCGTTCTTCTTTTTGTTTTTGCTCTTGGCAACTTTTGCAGTCGAAGAAGTCGAGCTGGAAGGTGACAGCTGGTAGTATGCCGAAGGCGCGCGTGAAGAAGTTTCCCGCTGCCGCACCTGCAGCACCAATGCTCCGTGTGGTGCGAGTACGCAGCCCCCCGTGAAGTTTTCCTCCACGGCTCGTCGACACCTCGGCCCAGCTGCCAGCAGCGCGAGCGGACGTGTAATAGTCCAACCGGCAGTTGCCCCACCTGCGAGTGCGGCGGCGGCGGCGGCAGAGGAGGCGGAGGGGGCGGCTGTGGACTGCTGCGGTGGCGCTGACGAAAGCTGCGACGACAGCGCTGATGTAGTCGAGTTGAAAGTTGCAGAGGGTGGCTGCATCGCGCGTGCAAATAACCCTTCGGCGGAGACAAAAGGGGATCGAGGTGGTCTCCTACCCGTTTGGCTGTCATCACCCAGAGCAGCGGCGCTGCTTCCCAGAGTGTTGGAAGGTAGAAAAGGAATAATGCACGCAAGCGCGCCATGACTCAGCGGTGCCTGTGAGTGCACCGCTGACGAACGAGGCGAGAAAATTCCATCGGCTGCGGTGTGCGATGTGCATTGCGATCGTGCTGGTTTCTGCAGGGCGGCGGGGCTTTGTGATGCCGCACCTGCTGTGCGCTGCAGCGTTGGCGTTGAAGGCGTCACAGACATTCTCAACCTTTGTAGAGTCTCAAAAAAAAAAGAAAAAACTATACAAAAAAAAAGTCAAAGAGCAAGAGCTCAAGTGGTATATACACAATTGCAAAGAGAAGTAAAATTTTTTTGCAAATCTTTTAGACTACAAAAATTAAGAAAAAAAAGGAAAAGAAAGTGACAAATGCAAGTCGGAAAAAAAAACGATAGAGATTAATGAAAAAGAAAGAAGCAGAAGATGACCGCAAGGTCAAATGGAATGCGACACTGAAGTAGAAGAACACCCGAGTTGTAGTGTCCTGTATAGTTCAGGAAGCACGATCGAAAAGAGAAGGTAATAAACAAATTCAATGATTCACTTGTTTCGCAAAAGCAATTTTAAGCACAGTGGAAAGCCAGAAAAGAAAAAGCGAATTTACAGATTATACCATTTGCGGATATGTATATATATGATGAGAACAATCACATAAAGCACAAGGTGCTTGAGGTGTTGATTTGATGTTGAGTCGATGGCAAAATGTTTTTTTTTCTTCAGCGCGACAAGACTGCTTGGTAAGTGACCCAATTCACAATATGGGTGCGATCACCCCTAAAAAACCTCAGCTTTAGTCGTGCTGGGTACAGGAAAGAAACGCACAAAAGAGATTGGAGCAGAGGGAGAAAAAGAGGAAGTATGGTTTTAGTGAGCATTCAGCTAACGTTTCCTTGGTCGCAAACGTTACGGTGGTGCACCAAGTAGGATATATTTTTTTCGCATCGACCAACTATTCGTTACGAAAAGTGGTCACCTCGCACTTAGAATTCTGTCAATCAAGCAACTTTCAGCAATTAGTGAGTGTAATTTAAGCACAATCCAAGGGTTTGCTACTCAAATTGTAGTTAGTTCCTTCAAGTGTTTTACTCTTTTTATAATTGTAAAATAGGCGGAGCGGTCGTACATTTCTGTGAGTATGTGAGCAACGTAATTGCGCACATACGTCGATAAGAAGCAAAAAAATTTATAGGAAGCACAGAAAAAAAAGGAGAAAAATTGACTCTCCGTCTATGTGCTTTGTATAAAACTATGAAACACACACACAAAAAAGTAACCAATGAGAAAGGTAGAAACGGAAAAGGATCAGCAAGTTACAGCAGAGGCGAAAAAAGAAACGAAAATGTTGAAATTAAGTGTGTAGCTGACTCTCTTGATCTCTCTTTTTGCAGCACACTGTTGAATAGATGAAAAAGCAGATTGGACTCAAATAATTGCAATTTGCACGCCTTCAAGGCATATCGTGCCAGAGGAAATAACAAGAAAGAAAAAAGGACAGTGCGTGGACACACAATCCTTACTGCCCTTCCATGGCCGTGCGGTACTGCGTCATCAACTCCTCAATCTGCCGCCGCGCCTCCCAGTTGACCCGCACGCTGACACTGCCCAGGTGCAGGTTCGTCAGCGGCGCTGTGTCGTGTACCCGCAGCCACTCCTCAATCCCGTCGCGGTCGTACGTGAAGCCGTCCACCGTCTGCACCGGGTCGCTCATCAACGTGCGCTTGATCGGGCAGAAAAGATCCTGTGCCACAACGAAGCGCGCACGCACGCCATCAAGCGCGCCAGCCGTTACAGGACCATTAGCAGCAGCAGCAGCAGCAGCAGAAGCAGCAGAAGCAGGCGGGGCAGAAGCGGCGCTCGATGCGTTCACTTGCGCATCGGACGGGTGTGCAGACGCAGGTGCGGGCAGGCCATCAGACACTGTTGCATCCCTACTAACGTTCACGTTCTGCTTTACAATTGGCGCCGCGTGGTCCTCCCCGACCACCTCGACCCGTCCCGAGTTGAAGATCAGCAGAATGTGGCACTCCGGGCTCAGCTCCTGCAGCGCGTCTGGCAGCTGCAGCGGTGCCGGGGGCAGCGGCGCAATCACCTCCAGTACACGCCGCACCAGCGGCACCTTGCGACCCGCCGCAATGATGACTCGTCGCTCACGCCAGACAAGACCCACGCCGGCGCCGACCGCGAAGTTCACGAGGTAAATCGGCAGGAGCTGCATGGAGCTGGCAGGCGTGAGGACGACGTCGCTGCTGGTCGCGGAACCGGCCGCCTGCATCGCGGCGGGGGGTCGCCATACGTGGCCGCTGCTGAGGGTCGCGGCATCAACGCTGCGGAAGCGCTGGGCCGCCGCTCGCTGGTTTGCCTGGCGCAGGAGAAGGTCCAGCGCATCGGTCATGCAGTTCGCGGCCGACGTCGTGAGTTGTTGTACATCGCCGTAGAAGGCGAAGCGGAAGCCGCTGAGGGCAAAGACGAAGGCGTTGCCGCCGGAGAGAAAGACACGGGCTGGCGGTGTGCGGGGGGCAGGCGACGGTGAAACACCACGAGGGCCTGCAGCCGTCGCAGCAGCAGCGGCAGAGACTGGTAGGGTGCCGGCAGGCATCGGAGGGGCAGAAGCAGATGACCCGGTCCTCCCGTTTGCTGCGCGCCCACCTGTCGAAGTCACCGAAGTGTAACTTAGCGGCACACGCAGGGAGGAAGGTGAGGGCTGGAGGGCCATGCGACCAAGTCGGTACAGCGTATCCTTGCTGCCGAGTCGCGCCAAGGTGGAGAGCACGACGTGCGTGAAGCTGCTTGTCGGGTCATCGACGGCGGACGCGCCAGACGCCGCGGGTCGTCGGCCCAGCGCACGCACCTCCCCTGCGCTCGTCAACGCCTCCAGCCAAAAGGTCTGCAGGATGAAGTTAACGCCTGTACTGACGCAGGAGGCAACGAGGAGGTCGCGCCAGCCGCTGCTCAGCCGATTCGGAGACGCGTTACGGCCAGGCCCGCCGTTGCCCAAGACGAAGCCCGCCGTACCACCGTTACTCCAGCTGCCCATGCGCGTACTCAAATAGGTGACGACGGTGTCGTACAACATGCTACCGCTGGCATGCACCCAGTTGGCGGTGAAGCTGGTGACCAGGCGCAGCAGCAGCTTCACCACCATCGGGCGGTGGCCGCCGTCCACCGACGCGGCTCCGTAGCGGTGACGGAAAAGGAGGAACGCGATGAAGCGCTGAGGAAAGGTGAAGAGCGAAAAGAGACTCTCTGCGGCGCGGTGCGTGGCACGTGTCCACGCATCGGACGTCAAACCCAGAGGGGCCGAGGACGCGCCGGCACTGCCGCTGTCGACGCGGCTTGTACCGGATGGAGTGGAGTTGATTAAATCGGCAAGCCGAGCGGTGAGCTCATCGACGCTCAGCCCACTCGCCCCTCCCCCATTTCCGCCGTTACTGCCGAGTCCACCTGCGGCAGTGCCGCGTCGACGCCCCCAGCGCAGCAGCGGGGGAAAATCCATGCACTGCGGTACGGCGATGGAGAGGTTCAAGATAAGGGACGGGGCAAGGCGGGTGACGCCGAAGACGGTGAGCCACACGAGAAGGGGAAACAGCTCGTCGCCGACGGCGTTGCCGGCACGCACCACCGCCGCATTAACGCGAGCGGAGAGGGACGGTTGCATGATGGTGACGGTGCACAAATACAAAAATGTTTCTTTTTTTTATATTTTTGATGTGTCTGGAAAGAACAAAGAAAGGCAAAGTGTACCTTGTTTCTTTAGGGAAGACGCTATTGGGGTGTAATGTTTCGAAATGCAAGACGAGAACGTGAGAAATAGCAGGATTAAAATTGCTGTTGTCGTACCAAATAACTCCCTGGCAACATTAATCTGAGACCTACACCTTCTCAGGAGAATCTGCTTCCATTGCAGCAAAATTACATTGTGATTTAGAGACAGCTCAACATATATTGCAATATGATTTTATTGTTGTTATACAAATTTGTCACTCTTTTTTTGTTGATTTTTAATTTCTGTGAAGAGTTAACAAAAGAGAGAAGTCAAAATGCGCGCTTGTTTTTTTGTGTGTCACAGCGCTCAATCAAAGTCGGCTTTGCATTCACTGTGACGCTCAGGAACGCCAATTCTTTCATTCGGTGCAAGCTGTCAGCAAAAAGCCTCAGGAGCATCTTTTTCTCTATCTCTCCTGTTACTTGCATGCCTGCACTTCCACCATGCCCAAGGATGCTTGCGCAGGCAGATCCCCTTCCACCGCCACCAGCGCCGTCAGCAGCGCACCGGTAGCGGTGTTGACGTTCAGCGAAACTTCCTTCTCCCGTAACCGCGCAAGGCGCTGCAGGTTGTGATCTCGTTTTTCCACCTCTGAGAGACTACGGTGCGCTGCGCTGCACGAGGGGCTGGGGCTGTCGCGACGCAGCACCGGCGCCGCATCTGTCACGCTGCCCTCCTTCGCATTGTCATTCATCTGTGGCGAGAGCAGCAGCGCATCCTCGTGTTCAAGGTGAATGTTGCTGTTGTGATTCAGAAACTGCATTCCTTTCCGTCGGGCTTGTCGCAGGCGCAGCTGGCGAGGAGAGGTGACATGGGCCACGTGCGTGCACCACCGCAGCAGCTGCGGGGGAAGACCCGCATCCTCGTTGCCCAGCAGCAGCAAACGCACGTTGCGCTGACAAGGAGAAGGCTTGCTTTCAGCACGGCGACTCGTCAAGTCACTTGAAAGCGCATCTCTCTGGGTGACAGCTTCACTTTCTTTTAACGCTTGACCCGCCGCCTCCGCGTCGGGACCAGAGGTGTGCGGCAACGCATCTGCAAAAGGCGAGTGACTTGCGTCCGGCCAGGGTTCGCCCGAAACAACAGCACTCGCAACAATGTCCAGTTTGCTGGTCGGTTCCTCGTTAAAGGAGCCTTCTTTGTGAACTGGGTGCGCTTGTCGAGCAGCTTGTAAGAAGTCTACAGTGGGTACTGTGAGGCGGTGCACTCGCAGGTGCTCCAGAAACCCGGTGCTGGCACGCGAGACCGTCGCCGTGCAGGCGGCGCAGTCGCGACTCAAAATGACGTGATCGACACCAAAAAAGAAGGCAGTGCGGAGGATGCCACCGATGTTGGTGGGGTCGATGATGTGCTCCAGAAACAAGACCAGCTCACGCGCCGGAGGTGCGGGAAAGTTGCACGAAGCGGCGGGGTCTGACGGTGTCTGGTTTTCAGTAGCGTTTACTGTCGTGCAACTTGCGTGCGCCTCCGCTTGCTTCTCCGTCGTGTTGCTGGCAGCCCAGATATCCTCCAGTCGCTGAATGGGGTGAGGGGCGTAGGTGGAAGCCTCGAGAACGACGTTTTGGTTTCGTCGCTCACCGCAGAGCTGCACCAGCTCACTACGCGGCACAAAACGCACGGGGACGTCGAGCGACTTGGCGAGTGCCGCGATGCAGCGCACGGCGGTGTACCGAGGCGGGATGACTTTTTTCTTCCTCCTCGTCAGATTATCGATTTTGTCGTTTACTGTATGCTGTCCACCTTTACGCTTGTTGTTTGCTTTGTTGCGGTGGTGTGAAGGGGCGCCATTGTCATCCTCTTCGACGCTGAAGTCGCGCACGTACAGGCACGTCAGGTGTGCGCGGTGGGGATGCAGTGCGGCCGAACTCGAAGTTGAAGACTCTGAATGCTGCTTGACGTCGCTAAAGCTGCGTGACGCTTGTGGGTTGCTGTTACGTGACTCCGACGAGTGACCCTCCGCACACAGAGCATCGCGCGATGCCAGAAGAGGTTGCTGCCGTTGTTGCTGTTGCTGGTGCCTCTGCGCCGCCACACGCAGTGTGTTCAGCACCGAGTGGACGCCGTAGAGTCGGTCATAGTGCGGTGGAGGTGGTTTAGGGATGGGGGTCCAGCGATAGCCGCTCGACTTGTTGTACGCGAGAAGCGGACGAGTGCGCCGCACCGCACCCGCTGCGTGAAGTGAGCGCAGCATGTCTCAACAACGAAAAAGCAAAACTGCCACACGCAGGTAGAAGTTGTACTTGTTCTACATAAGTGAGAGAAAAGTGCATTGACACGGGATGTTGAAGTAAAAGGAAAGGACGACAAGAATCGGATGTTGATTGTTTACATTTCAACTGGAAGAGATGCTGCACTACTTTGTGGATTCGACTTTTTCTGCAAGAAGGTCCGGATTCCAGGGAAACTGTGGACTAAAAATATGCCATTAAGGTTCAACAACAACAAAAAAAAAAGCTTGAGAAAGCTTCAGCCCCAAAATTGGGAAAAACACTTATTCTCCACATGACAATTTGTCAAAATACGTTAATGTCAATATCTTAAGAGCAAGGACAGTGGGTACAACTTGAAGGTACCGTTCGCCGATTCACCTCTCGCTTCTTATTGCGCTTTAATATTAATATTCATGTGAGATAGGAAAGAAAACGTCAGAAGCGACCAAGCTCGCTAAGTATTAGAGTTGAAAAAAAACTCTGCGTCACAGGCTGACTCAAACACCAGAATTTGAACACAGAACAACTGTAATTTCCCAATTAAGAAACAAAAATTGCTGCACTACGCAAGTACGCACCCTGCTTACCGCGGGATGGTCTTGGGCATCAACGTCACGTAGTTCTGCAGAATCGAACGCCAACTCTTTTTGTACTTGCGCAGAATCTTCATGTTGAAGCGGGACCACATGTACGCCATCTGCCCTCGCTCCTTCAGACTGTAGTGCGTCAGCCGGGAGTGGTGGTCCATCTCCTCCATCACCTGTAGCCGCCGCTCCTTCAAAAAGTGGTTCACGTCTTCGCCTCCGGCGATGGTGCGGGCCAGCGTAAAGCAGTCCGTGAAGCCCTGCGCATCGGACACGTCCACGGCGTCGAAGCACGAGCCGTGGGCGGCGTGTGCCACCTTCAGCACACGGCCCCCGCCCTCCGACCAGTGCGGCATGAGGAAGAGCGGGGTGCGGTAGACGAGCGCGCTGGACTTGGTGAAGTTCTGCTGCAGGTGCGTGAACATCGGGCGAAACATCGTGTGTGAGATGTAGCCCGGCACGCCGGATGTCCAGTGCATGACCACGTCATCCCAAAAGAGCTTCGTGCTCGTGCTCTTCAGCCGCGGGTCCGACGTACCGTCCGGGATGGAGATGGTGACGTTGTAAAAGAGCTTCGTCGCCATCATCGTCGGCCGCACCGTCATTTTGGCATCACGCGGGGTCAAGATCTCGACGATCTCCTGCGAGCCGGGGGTGAAGCGCTTCTCAAACTTGCCCAGCTCCGGCAGCGGCGGCACACACAGCTCCATCCACCGCACGGACTTGCTGAAGGTGCTCTTGTACAGCTCCGCATTCTCCGCCCGCTCCTGCAGCTCCTCGTTCGTGATGGTCAGCTCCGGAATGAGATCTTGGTTACGCGCGGTGCAGATTACCCCGAGGTAGTCCTGCTGCACGCCGCTCGCGAAGCGCACCCGCACCCCGCCGTTCTCCAGCGCCTCGAGGCCGCCCTTGTCGATCTGCGGCTTCGGCAGCACCGTGCAGCTGTGCGTGCCGACGTGGCAGAGAGACAGCATCGCCGACTCCACCTTCAGCCGGTCACAGCAGAAGAACGTCGGACTCTCGCCCTTCTCGCGGAACTCGTTCAGGTCGATATCGCACATGTCGTTTCCCACGTGGTCGAAGGTCAGCACGCGACCTACCACGCTACCGGACGGGACGGAGACGTTCAGCACGTCTCCCATCAGCTGTGTGACGGAGGGCGTCAGCACGATGGTGCCGCGGTCGAGGTCGTTCTGCGAGACGTGGTGCGCTAGATCGCACTCAAGGCCGTGCACGCGAAGACAGAGGGCCATAAAAGGAGCCATAAGTCCATCGCCGACAACGAGGTACTTCCCTTGGGACATCAAGTCCCCGCCCTGCTTAATGTACGAGGCGAGCTCGCCACCGCGGCGTGCGCCGAAGGCGGTGAGCGCGTGCCGGTGAGCCGCAGAGGGGTGGTGGTGGCTGCCGTGCGGGTGATGGGGGTCCGTTGTCAGCGCGTTCCGCCTGCCACCGGCGGCCATGGCGCGGCTGCCGAAGAGTGCACGACGACGCCGCTGTTGCTCCTCTGCTGCTGCTGCTGCGTCGGTGGAAGTGGACGACGAAGTGGAGAGTGTGGAGGCAGCCTCTGCGGTGACTACGGTGGCCGCGGTGTTATCCACCTCCGTGGAGGCGTGGGGTGTACTCGCAGCGGATGTCGTTGAGGCTGTTGACGGAGGCGTCTGCACCTTTTGGGCTTTCGCGGTGGTCTCGTGTTTTGCCTCACTCCCTGCCTGCCCCGCCGCCTTGTCGTTAGAGTTGGAGACAGTCATTGTGAAACTTTTGTTTGACTATTTTTTTTTTTGTGTGTGTGTGTGTTGAGGCACTGTTCTAAAGCAGTCTTAGATATACTCGCGGCGTGGTAGCAACGTCAGATGCGCTTCTTTTTCTGTGTCTTTGGAAGATGAAAAGCAGATGCTAAAGAGAACAAGAAACGTAGGTAGAAAGCAGCTTAACAAAAACGGAAACGAAACAAACAAAAAAAGCTATGCGAGAAAGACCAAAAGTAAATGCGTTTTAAGCTACGTTAAATATAAAATGAAACTACAGTGATGCTATTAATCCTAAGTCTATTGTGATGATGCAAAAAAAAAAGGTGTTGTACTGAAGAAAGTTTTTCTCTTTAGCAAAAGCAGCAGCGTGGCGTCCTATTTTGGATTGCAGAAAAGTCTGAGAAGTGCTACAGAAGAACGAGGCTATATAAAGGCTCTGCAAGCGAGTTTGCTGGTCGAATCATCCCGAAAGCGTTGTGGAAGAGTTGAAGGAGTATAAATAGAGGTTTTAAGCGTTCTGTAAGCGTTCTCAATGGAGAGCGTCTGTCATCTAATTAGAATCGATCTGGAGAGGAACACACATCAGCTACCGATGCAGAAACCCACCAGCATCTAAACGCCGGTCGCTTTGAATGGTCGTAAAGACATCAACTATCATCAGAACACAGATGTTTTCTTTTGTAGAGTATGACCAAACACCGTGATTATTTTCTCACAGCCGTATTATTTTTCTTCTTATTAGTTTATCTCAGCGTCGGCCTTTTGCAGAGGACGTGCTTGAGTTGTGAAGAACTCAACGAGCAACGTGTACATTCCCAACAAGAATGATTCACCAACATTTCCCTTCTCCACCACATATCGCTGCGACACTAGCGCTTCTCTCCAGTCGTTTCCTTTGGCATCGCGTCGTCCTCCTGCATCGGCGTCCCCAGCGTCAACTCTCGCGTCGCCTCCTCTCGTAGCGACGCGTCGAGGCCCACAGTCAGCAGCGCGCCGGTCTTCCGTGCCTCACAGAGCCACTGCACCACCTCAATCGTGTTCAGATCCTCCCCGGGGCAGTATGGGTTTTCCATCGGAAACTCCCCGTAGTACTCCGCAAAGTTGTGTTCAATGGTGGCGGTCGCGTTCTGGTAGTGTCGGCAGCCGTAGGCCTGGTCCAGCGCGTAGGCGTGCGCCTGCCAGTACTCGACCGGCGGCAGCACACTGCGCCAGTCCCGCCCGCTCGCCTCGAACACCGCGGCCATTTTCGGGTTGAAGGCCAGCATTGGGGAGTGGTAGAAGTAGTCGTACATCGACTTCTCCAGCACACGGGCCGCAATGTTGATGCTGCGGGTACAGGCGGACAGAAAAAGCTCCTCGTCAAAGCCAAGAGCGATGCGGAGGCGGTTGCGCGGACGCCAGTCCGGTTCCTGATTGATGTCCTCACCTTTCGTCACTTCAAAAGGCAAGTCACGCTTATCGGGGCCAAGCCCGAGCTGCAGCGTGGTGCGATCACGGAAGGTGACGTCGATGCGGCGGTGGTGGGGCACCACGTCACAGAAGCCCAGCAACTCTTGCAGATCACGTGCGAAAATACCCACGCCCTTCTTGTGGTAGTCCATCGCCTTTTTTCGCTCGTTTTTCGACGCTCTGCTACTACTATTACTGTTGCTGCTGTTGCTGCTGATACTGCTGCTGCTCGTGGCGGGACCAGGGGTGGTGTTAACGAAGTCCGGCTCCCGCAACTCCATCCAGGCTTTCTTGCTATTCCCTGCGCCGCTCGCAGCGACGCCGGCCTTGTAAAGCGTCTCAGGATCGGTTCGAAGGGAGTTCACCAGCATATCGCACTGGAAGGGCTTCTTCGCCTTGACGAAGGCGGCGAGTTGTGCGTCGGGCCCCAGCAGCCGACGCACCGCGTCGTGAAGGGTCAAGTAGTGGCTCCGGGGGATGTAGGACAT
>MDUD01007630.1:0-15272 GCA_002216565.1 Crithidia mellificae | reverse complement strand
GTTTGTAGTTGTTGCTTCTTTTTGTTTTCTTGTCCTCTTGCCTTTTTATTTGAACGCGTTTGCGAAAAACAAATCTTCTTTTGGGTGTGTTTGCTTCAGACAAACGCACAAGAAAGACAAAAGACTGCTTGTTGGCGCTAATATTCTACAAAAGTTATTGTCTTTCACAGCGCAACCACAACGCGAGTTTTTTGCCGTCGCTCCTTTCTAGATTCCTTTTTCTTTTTTATTTAACACGTTTTTTTTCTTTTGCTAAGTCGGTTTTTTTCCTTGTACTTTTAACTACCTTTTTCTCTTTTCTGATTTTTCTTTCTTTGCTTCGTCTTGGGAATCATGAGCGCCGACAACGACATCGAGCGCCAGCTGATGGCGGAGATGGAGGCGGAAATTCAGCGTTCCAACCCTCACCACGAAGATCCGTACGCGGCCCGTCCCCCTTTTGAAATTACACCCATCGAGGACGATCCTGCGGAGGCAACGCGCAAGGAGGAGGCCGATCGCATTCAGCGCGAGATTGAGGAGCGCCTGCGCCGCAAGCAACAGCAGCGGGAGTCGCGGCAGACTTCGCCGGAGACGATGTTCACGGGTAACGCGTACAGTCAGCAAGCCGGGGCGGGCAGTCGCGGCTACGGTTACTTTACTCCTTCGCAAAACGACCCGTGGGCCACGGGGGCACCGGTGCCTCCGTCCAGCGGCAGCAGCTTCAGCAGCAACAGCTTCAATGGCGTGAGCGCCGCCGAGGCAGCCCGGGTGCGTGCGGCTGCTGAGGCGAAGGCACGGCAGGAGGCCGAGGACGAAGCGCGGCGCGAGGCGGAGGCGCAGGCGCGGGCGGAGGCCGAAGCGCAAATGCGCGAAGAAGCCGAGGAGCAGGCGAGGCGTGAGGCGGAAGAAGAAGCGCGGCGCGAGGCGGAAGAACAAATGCGCCAAGAGGCGGAGGAGGACGCTCGTCGCGAAGCGGAGGAGCAAGCACGCAAGGCAGCGGAGTCAGAGGCACGCAGGGCTGCGGAGGCGCAGGCTCGCAAAGCAGCTGAAGAGCAGGCGAGGCGCGAGGCAGAAGCCGAGGCCCGCCGGCAGGCTGAGGAACAGGCCCGCCGTGAAGCCGAAGAAGAAGCTCGTCGCGAAGCCGAGGAACAAGCTCGCCAGGAAGCGGAAGAAGAAGCACGTCGCCAAGCTGAAGAACAAGCACGTAAAGCAGCTGAGGCGGAAGCTCGCCGTCTGGCCGAGGAGCAAGCACGCAAGGCAGCGGAGGAACAGGCTCGGCGTGAGGCTGAGGAACAGGCACGCCGCGAGGCTGAAGCGCAGGCTCGCAAAGCAGCTGAAGAGCAGGCGAGGCGCGAAGCAGAAGCCGAGGCCCGCCGGCAGGCGGAGGAGCAGGCCCGCCTTGAAGCAGAAGCCCAGGCCCGTAAAGCTGCCGAAGAGCAGGCACGTCGCGAGGCCGAAGAACTAGCTCGCCAGGAAGCAGAGGCAGAGGCACGTCGCCAAGCCGAGGAGCAAGCACGGAGGGAGGCTGAAGCCCAGGCTCGCCGTGAAGCCGAGGAACAAGCTCGTCGTGAGGCGGAAGAACAAGCTCGCCGTGAGGCTGAGGAACAAGCTCGTCGTGAGGCTGAGGAACAAGCTCGCCGTGAGGCTGAGGAGCAGGCACGGAGGGAGGCTGAAGCCCAGGCTCGCAAAGCTGCTGAGGAACAAGCTCGCCGTGAGGCGGAAGAACAAGCTCGCCGTGAGGCTGAAGAACAAGCTCGTCGTGAGGCGGAAGAACAAGCTCGCCGTGAAGCGGAAGCGCAGGCTCGCAAGGAGGCTGAGGCGCAGGCGCGCAAGGAAGCGGAGGAGCAGGCACGGAAGGCTGCCGCAGAAGCACACGAGCGCCGCCTTGAAGAAATCCGGCGCGAGGCTCGTGAAGCCGTCATGCGGGAGTATGCTGCAAAGCTGAAGAAGCCGCTCAGCGATGCCCCACTCTCCTCCACCTCACGAGCGATGTCCGTCAGCCTCACCGGCGGCAGCCCACGAGAGGAGACGGTGCCAGCTTCCGCCTCCGCCCGCCTTGCCACGGCGGCTTCCATGTCGATGACGGAGGCAACGACCTCGCGGACCGTCTCACAGCCCGAGTCGCCTTATCGCAGCCGCATGCAATCCAACCAGCCGGAGACAGGCAAGCGCGACGACGCGCAGCACCTTGCTGCCCCGGACGCGGTCAGCAAGCCGAAGGTGAGCGAAGTCCCCCGCGTGGACAGTCGCTTCGCCTCCCTCTCCATCAACACACGCCGAGGCGAGAGCCAGCCGCTCGACACGCGGACGGAGGAGAGCGCCGCCGGCAGCCCGGCCGACCATGAGCACGCGTTGCCGCACGAGGAGTCGCACTTTGACATCCACAAGACCCCCAACGAGTCCGTCGTCACTGAGGAAGAGAGCGTCGAGGACGGCCACTCGAGCGACAGCGATGACGACGCCGCGTCGGACACCAGCAGCCGCTACTCCGCCTCCACACTTGAGGCCATCCACAACGACAATGGCATTCTCGCACGCACCGAGGAAGACATCGTGTCCTCGCCAGTGTCGGAGCGCCGCGACGAGATCCCGCTCGAGTCTTTCGAAGGCGCGTTGGCCGAGGAGCTATCGATGCGCGGCGTCACCGAGGATGCCACGAAGCGCAGCCGCGTTGACGTGCACCGCTACGGCACCATCCGCGAGTCGGGCAAGTGCCTCTTTCCCCCAACGGAGGTGACGGGCGAGGTGCCGGCACACGCTAAAGTGCAGTTGGGCTTCTTTTCAGCGAAGCAGACCATCATCACATTGCAACGCGCGCATCAGCGCGCCAACGCAGACCGCGAGCGTGCTTGTGCGCCAGGCGAGCGTCCGCTGAGCAAGCTGAAGTGCTTTTTTGAGTCGGAGGTGCTGAGCGATCCGACCCTCACCGTCGACGACGACGACTACCCGCACAACGCGCCATCCGAGCGGCTGCTGACGCGGGAGCAGCTAATGAAGGGCGACAGTGCGATGGTGCGCCGCGCCGTGTCGCAGATCTCGTACGGCGACCCAATTCAGGTGTGGGAGAAGACGCAGGGGGATGCGAAGAAGGAGGAGGAGGCGGCGGCCAAGTCCACAGTGGGCAACCTGTGGGTGAGCGACATCGACACTCGCAAGCCCATCCCCGCCATGCGCACTTTCACTGGTGGCTTTGTGTACTGCGTCGAAGCAACGAAGCTCAGTAACCGCGTGACGGAGCTGCACGGCGAGGGCACCGACCCGCTCATCGTCGCCGCCGCTCTTTACAGCGTGACGGAGAAGCAGAAGGTGAAGGTGTCAGAGACCTTCTACTTCGATTCCGGCCTCGACGTCTTCTACCCGCAAAAGGAGCGCAAGGAGCTGGCTAAGCACAACCAGGTGGTCTGCTTTGTGCCAAATGAGTTCAAGGGCACGCTCTACCTTGTGATGCGCGTGTACCGCCCATGCTGCGAGGACTACGACACCTACGTGGACCTTTACAGCCGCGCCGACAAGTACAAGCAGGTGCACGTGGCACCCATGAAGCAGGAGACGCTGCTGCTGGCGCAGCTGTCGGATGTGCAGGAGGAGCTCGGCTGGAATGCGGTGCCGCTGCAGGGAGAGGATAACAAGCCAGTTTCCAGCTTCCTCGTTGACCGCCTTTTCCGCAAGGCCTTCCGTGATGACGAGCTGTTCAAGGTGATGCAGGATGAGCGGCTGCGCAACGCGCAGAGGGCTTTGCCGGTGAACTTTTCCTTCAAGGTGTCGGACCTCACGAAGTACGAGGTGGCCTTCCCCTCCGACCACCCCGAAACCCTGCCGGAAGAGAACGAGTCGATGGTGAGCCTGCTGGACCCTGACGTGCCCGGTGCCCGTCCGGTGGTGTACCGCTACTCCCCTTGCTGCATTCCGATCCTGAACTCTGGCTACTTCACGACGTACAACAACGTGTACTACTTCCGTGCGGCGAAGCTCAAGGTGATTAACACCGGCTATCTGCGCAACATCCCCAACTCCCACCACACATACGCCTTCACCATCTGCGTCAAGGCGAAGGACGACGGCTTGTCGGAGGAGGGTGCGATCCAGTGCATCTACGGCCGCGGCCTCAACAACTTGTCGATGGACACCGTTGCGTGGTCGTCGTCGATGCACAACACGCCGGACTTTGTCCTCAACGACGAGTTCAAGTTGCAGCTGCCCCTCAACATGACAGACCGGCACCACATCTTCATCACGCTCTACGCCACGTGCCAGCGCAAGACACCCCCAACCGTCGGCCAGCCCCGCACGTTCAAGGTGGGTTACGCCGCCGTGCCCCTCATGGTGAACGGCGTCATTCAGGTGCGCGACGCCATTGATGTGAAGTTTGTGGCACACGACCAAGCCGCCGTGACGGCTGCTGGCGGCTACCTGAAGAGCTTCGCGGAGGCCCCGGTGGCGGCGTTGCTGAACAACGGCGAGAGCGTGCTGCGTGCCTCCAGCCAGACCAAGACGACGGTGCACGCCTCCAACCGCATCATCGCCTCCGTCTTCCGCCAGTGCCCGCCCTCCATCGCGGAGATGAAGAAGAACGACAAGGTGCTCGACGAGTGCGGCGCACTGCAGAAGCTGCCGCAGGCGGAATCGGACCCGCACCGCAACGTGGTGGGCCTCATCGCACAGCTGCCTCTGGCCGAGATCTTAGCCTTCTACCCGTTTTTGAGCGCCTACGCCTTCTCGCTGATTGGCTCCGGCTCTGCCACCGTCTCCCTCGCCAACCGCACGCACATGCTGGATGTTCTCCTCGGCTTTACCTCCAAGGCCCAGCAGTACGACACGTCCACGCACACCATCCGCCGACGCCACAACACGGAGGGCATGACGCCGCAGGTCTTTGTCAAGACAAGTGCCGGCAGCGTGCTCTATCACTTCCTCTCCAACGACACGCTCTACGAAGGCGCAGACTGCGAGTACAAGCGGCGCCTCTACAGCGGACTCGTTGAGGCGTGGCTAAACTTGCTGAAGACGCTCACGCAGCAGCCAGGTGGCGGCAGTACCGGCAACAACAACAGCAGCAACGCGGGCGCCGGTGCGGCCGCCCCTGCCGGCGCCGCGCCCAGCTCGCCGTTGGCCGGCCGCGGCAAGAAGGCCGCCCCGCCAGCGCGCAACATTCTGAGCGAGATGAGCACCCTCTCGTGGTTTCTCTTTGATGTGATTCTGCGTTCCATGTACCTGTGGGGCGACGAGAACCCGACGGTGCCGCGCCAGGACCTGTTCCACTCGTCCTTCTACGATACGGTGGCGGAGCTGTGCGTGCTCGTGCTGACGAAACTTTCCACCTTCGACGAGAGCCAGCTGGTGCGCAACGTGGCCATCTTCGTGCGCAGCCTCACCCACTACGCGGATCGCGGCCGTGTCCTCATGATCTACGAGAAGATCACCGCCTACTTTGAGGAAGCCGGCAACCACGAGAGTCTCATCAATTTCCTGAAGTACGTCCTGGAGGATCCCGATGCGATGTATCTGCTGCTGCCGAGCGCCAGCGCTGGCCGGCCGGTCTTTCTCTCCCGCATCACCGTGAACGCCTTTACGACGCTCATGAGCAACAACAACCGCGTCACGCGCTCCCTGGCGACCAACGTGCTGTACAACTTCCTGCGCCGCCTGGCGAACGACTCTCGCACGCCGAGCGACAACCTGACCGGCATCGCCTCACAACTCTTCTTCCTGGTGCGCAACCTCGGCCCCCACTGGAAGTCTGTCACGCAGCCGAACGACAAGATCCCGGCTGACTTGTACCTGCTGGATAAACGGCAGCTGGCCATCACGTGCCTGTGGATCATGTACTACACGCCTCGCCGCACCATCATGCAGTGGCTGCAGGAAGAGGTGGATGGCAAGATCATCGCGGGCGTCATGCAGATTGTGTCCGACTCGCAGGCCGCCTTCCGCTACACCGCCGCCCCACCCAACGCGGTGGCCGCAAGTGCAGGTGGCAGCAAGCCGCCGAGCGCCGCCGTTGAGGGCGCCGCAGAGGCGAAGGCGGACATCGAGGAGCTCAAGGCGTGGGAGGCGCGCAACACCACTTTCGTGACCGCCATCGGTGTGCAGATGTGCAATTTTTTCCTCAACGACATCCCGAAGATTCTGCGCACGGTGCGCGACAACAACACAAACAGTGCCGTCTTCCCCTTCTTTGTGATGCTGGAGTCGGTGCTGAACCTAGCCAACTCGACCATCTCGCTGCAGATGAGCTCGGCCGTGATGCACGAGGTGGTGTGCAAGCTGTTCCCGGAGATCATCAGCCGCAAGGCGCGCATGGGGAACGGCATGGTGCTGCTGACGTTCCGCCTCATGAGTAGCTGCTGCCAGCACGTGCGCACGTCCGCAAGCTGCACCTTCCTGTTGATGAGCCAGGCCTTCTTCTCGTGGAAGAGCTCGCTGTCAAAGATTAAGTCGCTCACGGCAAACGCGCTCGTGTCGGTGGCGGAGTCGCGCGTGCGTGACCTGCGCCTCGCCGGCCGCTTCATCGAGTTCCAGTTCGATGAACTTATCGAGCGGGCGAAGGCGGAGGAGGACAACTATCGCCTGCCCACGCCGGACTTTGCGTCGCGCTACGAGGACGACTCCAACGCCCCGGGCGGGGATGCGCAGATGAAGTACAAGCACAAGGTGGACGACATGTTTATGAGCGTGCAGCGCAACCTGCCGATCTCGCGCTACCTGCTGGAGAAGTCCACCGTGTCCGATCAGCGCCCGCCGCGCTTCTCCGAGGAGTTCGAGGCGATGACGGTGACTGTGCTGAGCCTTTTCGACGACGTGCTGCGGCTGCAGATGGACGACTCGATGAAGTTCAAGGAGGCGAAGGTGACGGCGTACGCGGAGGTGTTCCGCAACTTTCTGCGGCAAAACGCGCTCAAGGAGGCCCTCAAGTGGCTCTACCGCCTGCACGACGCCCACAAGGCGAACAACGACTACCTGGAGGCGGGCATGGTGCTTGTCTTCATTGCCGCCCTGTGCTTCCGCGTAACGGAGGTGTTCTACTTCGTGAAGGGTAAGGACTCCAAGGGGGCTCGCATGCCTTTTGGCATCCTGTCGCACGTCTTCTGGCAGGACTATGCCCGCATTCTGCCCGAGGTCGACACGCTGCTGCCCGCGGACACGGTGTACGGCATCGTGTCGGAGCTGTACGTGTGCCCCGACGACGCCTGCTTCACGATGGAAGGCCAGGTGAAGGCGCTGAAGGAGGCGGCGGAGTTCCAGGACAAGGGCCAGTACTACGAGTTCTCCCTCCACACCATCGGGATTGTGGACAAGTACCTGCAGGCCGTCAGCGACTTCAAGGGATCTGCCGTGGTGCACACGGCCATGTCGACCTGGTGCACCGCCATTGCGGAGCCGAAGGCGAAGCGGCACAACAGCCGCTACTTCTTCGTGTGGGCACGCATGGAGCGCGATGCGCCGGCCAAGTCCCGCAAGGAGCTGCAGGAGGAGGCCGACGACGGCATGGTCGGCGAGAAGCCGCGCGGGCTGCCAGGCGGCAAGCCGGTGCGCCGCATCTACAAGATGCCCACGGCAACGACGCTTGCCGAGTTCAAGGACTACGCCAAGTCGTACATCGAGTCGCTCTTCCTCGACACCTCGCTGGTGCGGCTGACGGAGGAGCTGACGGAGACACTGCCGGCGCTTCCGGAGCCGGACTCGAAGCGGAAGCGCGTGGCGGCGGTGCACCGCCAGCCGAATCACTGCATGGTGACGGTGAATGAGGTGCAGCCGTACTTCCCGAAGGGCACCCGCGTGCCACCCGACGGCTACGACCGCTCGATGCACCTTAGCTACTTCGAGAACACGGTCAACATTGGGGCTAAGGATGACGTGGCGGATGGCCGCAAGCTGGATCTGATGTCGCAGCGCATGAGCATCAGCACCTACGAGCTGGAGCGCTCTTTCCCCTCCACCACCACCGCCATCGACATTGCCAAGACGCACCAGGTGGTGTTGAACCCATTTGAGACGGCAGAGGAGATGCTGAACAGCCGCCGCGAGGTGCTGAGCCAGGCGGCAAACAACGACGCGCTGATCACTGTCATGCGGATGGCTCTCTCGCCGAAGGGGCTGCAGCCGGGCGTGTACATGAAGGAGGTCATCGCCGTGATGGGCGACCACCCCGAAGTCATCCGCGCTGTCCGTGCCCTGAGTGCCCTCGCCCGCACGAAGCTGGAGGCGTGTGACAAGATGGAGGCAATGCTGAAGAACCCGGAGGACTACGCGTTGGTGCTGAAGGCGGTGACGGACATCGAGTGCTGCCTTGTCGCAATGGATAGCCCAGACGATGACTCGGACGCCAACTCGAACGCGTAAAAGCGGTGAAACCTCTACGCTTCCTTGTTTTTTTTTGCGTGTGTGAATATAAGGAATTCTAAAGTTTTGTTGCATTGCTGCTCGCTTTTCAGAGTTGTACCTATCTCCCTGTGAATCTCTTGTGAGCTTTAATGTTATGGCATATTTACAGGAGGACCTTTTTGGATGTGTGTTTTCTAATGAAATGAAAGTGACGAAATGCATGCGCTGATAAACTCTATGTTGAACCCGAGGTTTTCAAAATTGAAGTGTTGTCTTTCAAGTTCATTATTTCAAGTCAATTTGAGCGGCTGTGCTCTTGGTTTTCTTTTTTGTTGGTTTTTCACTTGCGTTGGTGCTGTCCTTGAGGCTTATCTTTTTTTAATTATTTTGAGAAAGGTATCATTTCTGAGCACTGACTAGTTCTATTGTCGCGTAATGCATCCTCTTTTTCTGTTTTTTTTTTCCGTTGTCAGTAAATCTGAGCAATCAAAATTAACGATACCAACATTGGTGTGAAACGTCAGAGTGCCGTGCTTTTGGCGGCTACTACCACTGCTCGTCAAAAAGCTGTTTTCTTTCTTTTTTTTTTCAATTATTTAGTGTACCCCTTTTTTCTCTCTATTACAACTGTTATCATTATTCATCCACCTCTCTGCCTCTCTTTTTTTTTTTCTCGTAATTGTGTAGGCGTCAGTTGTATTCTCGATTGCTCTTTTTCCCTCTTCTCAATCTTGCGTTTTGTTTTCCTTTTTTTTCTGTACCGATTTTGAGTTCTATTTTGTGCTGTAATACTCTTAACGTGTGTTGACGTATGATCAAAAAACATCATAATAAAGTAAATTAAACAGTGCTTGTTAGCAGAGGCAGTTGCAAACAGTAATTGGAAAAAGAAAAAATCAAGCTACTCAGCTCGCGCTTCAGACATCTATTTAATACTTACTAAAAGTCGGAAATGCTAATTGAGTTTTCCTGTTTGTTCAAGTTTGAATGGCGTTAGATGAGGCACAAATGTTTGTGTTGTCTTTGCTTGTCTTACCTTGATGTGATCTGGCCAATCAGAAAAGGAAAAGCTGAAACACGGACGATGGGCAGCACGTGGTGATGCGCTCGCCAACGACGTGCTCCAAATCGGAGGCGTGTTTTTCGCGCCAGAGAACACTGCGTGCCGTTTCTGCTCTAAACGCCAAACTCTTTTTCCTTCTCCGAATTTTTTATTTCAATTTCTCTACTTTGCTCTATTTTTTCTCTGATCTTTGTAACAATACCGCACTTTATATGAATGACAGTCGGTTATTACTCACACAACACAGCGATGCTTGCCTCGTGCGACTTCAAGAACCAGGTCACTGGGGAGGTGTCCATCCCATCTCGGTGGAAAAAAGAAACGACGGTGCAGAACGCCGAAACGCAGACCTCTGAGCTCAAAGTGGTGTCGGTGGAGACGCAGACCGACATGAGTAGCATGCAGGCTTCTGATCAGCTTGACAAAGGTGTTGGCACGGAAAAGAAAACGTATCAGGCTTCTCTCGACGGGCTGCAGTACGTGTACGCGTCCGTCACGTACGATGAGGCGAAGCTCGCAGCTTTTTTGGAGACTTCAAAAGACGAGCTGCTCTCCATTTTACACAAAAACGCGAAGAGCAGCATCTTTGACAACTACGCTCCCAATTGGTCTCGCAAAAATACGGAGTTGGCGGTGCTGTACAACCTCACTTCGGCCAAGGCAAAGGAGAACAATTTGGAAGCGTTGGACATCGCGTGGAACTTTAACGGCACCATGCTGGCCGTCGCGTATGGCCGCGCCGACACTTCTGGGTGGTGCTACAACAAAGGCTATGTCTGTGTCTGGAACCTCTCGAGGCCCGACCTAGAAGAGACGCAGCCGCATTACACGCTGGAGACCGAAACCTACGTGACCACCCTCGCTTTCCACCCCGCAACAGCCGCCATGTTAGCCGTCGGCACCTACAGTGGTGAGGTGGTGGTGTTCCCTAATGTGACGGACAACGTGCCAAAGGAACTTTCCTCCGGGGAGGCGGAGCTGGTGCACACGGAGCCGGTCACCGTCTTGCAGTGGGTGAGCAACCCGCAAGAGCTGCGCGCGGACCACCGCTTCGTCCTCTGCTCCGCTAGCCAGAGTGGTCTTGTTTTGCACTGGAGCCCGACCAACGCACTCGCCAGGCCGCTCGCCGCGTACAGCGTGCAGAGCCGGCGACGACTGCCGGTGGGCATCACGGCGTTAGCGTACGCCGGCGTGCAGACGGAGCGGGGTACCCAACTGCCTACCCTTGACAGTGTCCTCTTGGTGGGCTTGGAAAATGGTGAGGTGGGTCGTGGCCGCACAGGTCTTGTGCCCGTTGATGTGAACTCGACGACACCGGTTACGGTTGTGCCGGTGGAGCTGGACTGGTTGGAGCCTCATCGCGGCCCCGTGCAGTCGCTCTGCACCTCCCCCTTCTTCCGACACCTGTTGCTGACGTGCTCCTCGGATGGCAGCGCACGCCTCTACAACGACCTTGAGCGATCACCGCTACTGACACTGGAGCCGTCAGCCGAAACAAAGAGTTACCTCTACGGTGCCGCCTTGAGTCCTTTTCGCCCTGCCGTGGCTGCCGTGGTGTCGCGCGAGTCGCTACTCCACGTGTACGACCTGCAGCGCGACCAAATGCGGCCGGCGTACACCGCCGAGGCCGGCCAGGACGGCGCGGCAGTGCTGTGTGTTGCTTTCAACGGCACGGCGGCGGACTGGCTTGCCACCGGAGATGCGCAGGGCGGCGTAAAGGTGTGGCGGCTGCCAACGGAGCTGTCGCAGGCCACCGAGGCAGAGCGGGCGGCGCAGCGCGCACATCAGCCCACGCGTGGGGAAAAGCAAGAGAGCGACGACGCATCCGCCGTGCGGGAGTTGTTTGGTTTTGTTGTGTAGATGTACAGCTGAGACTGCGCGCTGCAAGATAGCCAGCGCGATAGAGCCTTTCTCTTTCAGATTACGTATCTTCGATTTTGCATATATATTTATGTGGTATGTGAATAGCCTCTTTGTTGTGCAAGCGGACAAACACCTCGAAAAAGACAAATTTTACACATGAACAAGAGTCAAACTCTGAGTCGAATCGAAGTTTATGATTCTTTGAGCGAAACAAAAATGCAACGCTAGGTTCGTTCTGCAATCTTTTTTCCACTGTTATTATTTTTTAACGTTGCGGCGAAGGAAGAAGGTTGTGCGTAAAGTGAAGACTGAAATCAAAGTGGTACTCAGCTTTACATTTTACGTGCCAGTGAACCTAAACGACACATTTGTTTGCGTTTAACACGTTCAAAACGCACAGAGTTGTTGTTTTCGTGTCTACACTAAATCCCGCAGCTTTTTTTTAATTGCCAATTGTGATGCCGGCAATAACCGCTCCTTTCACACAAGCTTTATCTCAAAACATCTCGTATTTCCCTCCTTTTTTTTTTGGCATACGTTGAATGCCCTTGACTCATTTTTGCTCCAGTATTCAGTTTTTTTTTGATGTAGGCTCTTTTTCTCTTTAAATTTGAATCAATACTCACATATCTATCTGCACTTCGTTATTGACCGTAGTCTTCATTGTCAGACGTATCTTGCGTAAAAACATTCTTTATCTTACTTTTTTATTCTTACATTTTGGCAGCCCTGTTTAGCAAGCCCCATGGTGCTCCTTCGACTTCGCGTCGCCGTGATTGGCGAGCCGACAGCTGGCAAGACGGCTTTTGTGCAGATGGTTCATAGCAACGGCGCGACGTTTCCCAAGAATTACTTAATGACAATGGGCTGTGATTTTGTAGTGAAGGAGATGCAGCTGGACGAGGACAATACGGTGGAAGTCTCGCTGCTTGACGTTGCGGGCCAGAAGCTGTATGACCGCATGACCTCGCACTATCTAGAAAGCGTGAGCGCGTTTATCCTCATGTACGATGTCTCCAACAAGACCACATTTGAGTCGTGCCGCAAGTGGGTGGCAAAGGCGCGCGCAGCGAGGAAGGACATGACGGGCTACCTCATCGCAAACAAGATGGACCTTGCTGACAAAGCGGAAGTGACCGACAACCAGGCAGAGGTGTTTGCGCGTGCGAACCAGCTAACCTTCTTTAAGTGCTCGGCACTGCGAGGGACTGGCATTACGGAGCCGGTGGAGGAGTTAGCGCGAAACTATCTCCAGTCTTACAAAAAACGCGTCACCGAGCTGATGCCAAAGAAGGCAAACTAGAATACTCGATATTTTCTTGATTTGGGTTTTTTTGTGTGTGTGGCTGATAGAGAACCACGTGCTGAGGTTGGTGCTACTCCAAACTGCAACACGATTGTTTCTTTATTTATTTATTTCATTTCCCACATGTATTTAAAATGAAATGGTGGTTGGCGGAATTACAAGGACGCGCGTTGTTTGTACCGTTGCGTGCTCTTTGTGACACGTACATTTCATAGAGCCGATGTCGCTTGCCACTCATCCCTCGTTGCGATCTGGCGTGAGAACTGGATAGCGTGACGTTTTCCAGTGGTGTTTGTTCCCTTTTTTTTTCTTAGGTCCACCGTGTGGTGATGTGCAATAGCATTTACAAAAAATAAAGAAAACTCAATAATAGGTCCTCACGGTTGTGCAGTGAAGTTTGTGTAGAGAATACTAATTGTCTTCTCCCGGCAACACAGAAACCCTATTAATCACTTGCGTCGAGCAACAAACAAAGTAACAACAACAACAACAACAAAAACCACGCTAAGAGCAGCAAAGTGTAGAAGAAAACGGTAAACATCATCTTTTTCTTCTTTGATTTATTTTCACATTGAGATTTGAGCATTCCACTTCGGAAAAATGTTGCTTTGTGCTGTTTTTAAATGTTTCTTTTTCTCCCATGTAAACACAAACGTTGTAGAGCTTTTCTTTCTCTCCCTCTTCTCCGCAAAAGTATTCTTCTTCTCTTTTGTAATACATGCCAAAGTACATAATAAGCTGGTTCCTGTAGGTGTCACATTTGTAATTTTCTTTTCTGAATCTGTTAGGGTGCAAGTGACTTAATTCTTCGCGTTTGAACCTACAGAATAGAACAAACATTCGTGTTTCTGGATGCTAGCTTCTCAGCCCTTTGTCTCAGCGCTCTACAACGATGTAAAGCAGCGCTTGCCGTTGTGGTCGACCACTGTTGACGATTCTTTCGACCACGGCACTACTGTGGCGATTACCAGCAGATGCACGTCTTCGGAAAGCAAAGTGAGCGTAAAAGTGTTTTTCGCCGTGGAAGCCAACGCTTCACCAGCTATCACACCCGAAGTGGTGTCGCAATGGGTACGACTGGTAGATGCTGCCTACAGTGCAGAAGTCGCAACAGACGTGCAGTGCTACCTCTGCTTCATCGATGCTGCCGGCTCTGTCTCTTACTACGCCTGCGAGACGGCAGGGGCTTAATTTTGATTGTACAATACGGATACATGGTCAATAACAACAATGAAAAATAAACAACAAAAAAAGACACATTATTTGAATGAGTCGCTCCGATCAATATTCCAATTTTTAGTTTTTTTTTTTCCGCATTGCATGCACACACTGAGTGGGCTGTACAATTCTTTTCTTGAACAAAAAGGCGACATGCATTGCTTCTCTGATTCTCTTTCAAGCAAGGTTAAAATGACGTTTAAACAGGGAGCTCAGTTCTTCTACGCATCTAAACTCCTGTCTATCTACCTTGATTTTGTTTCTTACCAACACTTTTGGTCACGCGTTCAGAATACAACACTTACGTATTTTTGCGGTCCTTTTCTATTGCATACCCGTGCTTTCACGGCAAACACCAGTAACTTTCTTTTGAAGGAGCAATAAAGAAAGGGCACTCTGACTTTCCTCCCACAGTTTTCGCACACTTTATTTCTTTCGTTTAACAAACTTTTTTTTTCTCTAGCGCTATGTCAGATCCTAGCTGGCGGCGTGCGTGCAACGCGCTTGCAGAACAACTGCAGAAGCTTGATCAGAAAGTTAGTTCTATTCGCCGCATCACGAAGCGGCGTAGCAGCGCCGAGGATGTGAAGAAAGAGCGAGATGAAGTGAAGAACATCACGCGAGACGCTAACGCCACCGATGTGCAGGACATTCGTAAAACGGTGAAGTTGATGGAGCGATTTATCGTGTTGGACAAAAACCTCAGCGACGAGGGCCGCAAGCTGGCTAAAGACGCGGAGAAGTCCCTTCAGGAGTACGAGAACGCGTGCAACGAGTTCTATCGAAAGTGCATCGATGGCAAGGGTGGCCGTGGCGGCCAGGGCAGCCGCAATCAGCGTGTCTTCCGTGAGGCAAGCGACGACGAGGTGGAGAGCGAGGGCGCGTCGCTGCTGGCTACGGAGCCGCCGCAGCGGGTGCAATTCGAGCGTGACCTCTACGAGGAACTCATGCTGGAGCGCCAACGCGAGACGGGCGAGATCGCCGACAACGTACGTGACATTCATGAGATTTTCCAGCACATTAATGGCATGGTCAATGAGCAGGGCGAACAGCTGGACGTGGTCGACAACAACATCTCTGCCGCAGAGCGAGCCACGCGCAACGCCTCACAGCACCTGCGTCGTGCCCAGCAATACCAGACTACGTCCTCGCGCAACAAGCTGCTCTTCATTTGCATGATGATTATGCTCATTATTGTAAGTGTTGGACTAATCATTAACTAAAGTTGTTCTGCATAATCGACAAGCTGAAGCGACAATAAAAAACTGGCTTTACTTGTCAGGAGGAAGAAGAGAACTGAGTCTGTGTTTGATTTTTGCCTTTTTTCCCCCTTTTAACTCTTCTACCTGCTTTCACTTTTTTTTCCCTTTCTTTCACCGAGGCTAGCTGCTGAGCAATTCATATTTTATACACACTTGTTGATTCGCAGGAAATGTTTTTTTTCTTAAAGAAATACCATGCTTGCTTTGTTGCACATTTCTAGCATTGTTTTTTTAAATGTTTTTCTTGCTTTTTCTC
>MDUD01007629.1:0-23627 GCA_002216565.1 Crithidia mellificae | reverse complement strand
ATTCAGTCTGACAGGAAACTATAAGAATAGTATTCATCATGCAGCGGCACTAGCGCATATCTTTCTGTTAATTTAGAGAAAATCTCTCTCTCTCTGTTGCAACAAATCTACTAATGTAGCAACTTGAAAACTTCACGCTTCAAGTCAAGTCTCTCGCAGAGTTATACACAGGCACACGAAGGAATGACTTTTCCTAAGACCCAGGGAAAACTGCTGTATCTGGCTGAGTCGAAACACTAAGAATAGCATCATCAAAAAACTTTCTATTAAGCTAGAAAGCTGCTCACCCTTCGACAAGAGGATGTTTTGTCTTGCAGAGTTATACACAGGCACACAAAGGAATGACCGTTCCTAAGACCCAGGGAAAACTGCTGTAAATTGCTTTCACTCTCTCTTCGTTGTTATGTGTATGAAAAAAATCTATCTATATACAAGTCGTGTGTAGCAAACGCCAAACGCTATCTATATCAATATGAAAGGGGGATAAGCAAAACAGAGGGCAAGAATATGAGGAGAGTTGCAATAGCAAAAAAAAAAACTCTCAATAGCGATTATTATTGACTGCCGTTGTCTCACGTCTTTGTTTATGCGGTTTGGCGCTCAATTTTTCGGCGCGTTAAAGGTGCACAAGTAATAAGGTGCTTACGGTAGCTTTTAATAGTTGACAAATTAATTTTGCGTTTTTTTTCAATGAAGAAAGAGTCAGAGAATGATAACAAGCAAGACGATAAGAGCAACAAGAACGAAAAAAGGTGTGTGCGCCATCCAAAAACGTCTGGCGCTGACGTACTTGCCGTGCAGCGCCATCCCGATCACAATACGCACCATCCCCATGTGCTGCTTCTTCAGCTGTTGACGGTTCATCGACTCCGCGGCGAAGACGTGGCAGTTGTTGGTGAAGAAATTGTACGTCTCGTTCTGGCGAAAGTGCGCGGTCGCGTTGGCGACACCAGCATCGTACGCGGCGACCTCCTTCCGCACCGCTGCATCGTTCGCAGCAGGGTCGCTCTGACTCGGGTTGTAAAATGACGGCACGTAGTCCTTCGAAAGGTCCCAGTACTTCACCGGGACCCCAAAGAGCATGTGATCCACGCCGATGCGGTACGACCCTTGGAAGTCGTAGATGCGGCCCTGGCTGTCGCAGATCGCAATATGGCCGACAAAGGGACAGATCCACGAGAGCAAAGGGATGGGAGCCCACACCACACAGAAGGGGTAGTGCTCTCGCTGCACATCGATGACGGGCGGGAGCTGCACCGTCAAGTCCATCACAGGGGACGATTTGCTGGACATGTCGTTTTTGACGTGTGTTCTTTGTTGTTGTTTGTTTGTAGGTTTGTTTCAAGGCACCCGCGTGATTCTGTCTATTTCACGTACCGAGCTCAGAGAATGCTAAATAAAAAAAGGTTATCGCGGAAGCAATCACTCAAGAGAAAAAGGTCAGCAAATTGGAAAATGGAGCTAAAAAGAAGAACAGCAATAGGAGAAAGCAGTTACGCTGTGCATCGATTACGGAGATAGACAAGGAAAGAGAGTAATGGGAAAAAAAAATAGATAAAGTGAGTGGAAAGACCACACTCCGATCTAACAATGCAGACTTAAAAAGCAACAAATAGAGTTTTTTTGCATGGCAGTTTCTAGAAATAAAGGTGCAATGTGTCTATGAGTACTGGTAATAGATTTGTTTTTGTTTACGTCGATTTCGCCTTTACTTTTCGTTCTTTTTACAGGCATGGATATCACTATAGCAGAAATTGTCAGTGAGGCAACAAAACCTTTTTTTTTTTGCATAACTGAAACTTACCTTGTTTTTGCTTTTCGTCATTGCAAAGCAGCAGAGCTTTCATCTTGCACGCGCTCCCTCGTGGCTGCTGCCGCACTCTCTTTACGCTCTGCCAAGAGCTGCACCCGCGTCAAAGGAAAGAGGCGATCGGGCACGCCGTTGAAGTAGCCGTCCATCCATAGCATAAAGCGAGCTGCGTAGCTAGCGGGGTCGATGATGGTGGGGTCGCGCCGACCATAGCCGAACACCGTATCAAGCCCCGACTTCATTTTCGACTCGAGTACCTTTGCCGACGAGTAGGGGTGCAGAAAGTCAATCATGCCCACGTACAGTTTGCCGTTGCCAATCGAGGCCATGAGAGAATAATCCATGATGCCGCTGTCCGACAACAGCTGGGTGTCGCGGGCGAGGTGGTCCATCAAAAGACTCTTTGATTCGGGGGAGCAGAAGAAGAAGTCGCCGTGGCGCAGCCGCTCTTGCACAAGGTCGACATCAAGCCGCACCGCCGCCGTCTGCTCCGATGTGCGATTGCGCTGGCTGCCTTTCAGGTCCCACGTCTCACGCACTGGACGCTGGAAGAGAAGCTGCTCCGCGACCATGAAGCAGTGCACGCCATCGGGCAGGCTGCTGCGCAGGAACGTTTGGTGCTGTTGTTGTTGCTGTGATGTTTGTGATGCAAAAGCGGTGGCCTCTGCTGCCGTACCAAGCGTGCTGTACCGACTGCGCGAGTTCTGCACGTGCACGACGTACAAACCTAGTACCTTGCCCAGCGTGGACTGCTCCGCAAAGAGCGCCTGCGAGGGGGTGGAGGCGTAGTAGTCGGCCATGCGCTGAAAATACCGCGGTGCCCACTCCTTGAAGTACCGCAGCTCCGTCGGCTTGATGCACTTGATTAAAAAGCGACCATCTTCCGTCACAAAAAAGCGCGCCTGCGACTTGCCTCCGTCAGTCATGTACGGCCGAGACCGCAGCAGCGCTGCCGCGAAGTCGAGGGAAGCTCCGTCCGTGTACAAAACGTGCAGCGCCGCGAAAGCGTGCGGGAAAAGCACCTCCACCGTCACCTTGAGCTCCGCCGCTGCTGTGTAGCTGTTGCCACCCCCACCCCCGCCTCCACTGCTGCTGCCGCCGCCGCCATTATTGCTGCTGAGCGAGTCTGCCTTGCCTCCCACCACGCCGCTGCCGAGGCCGATAATAGCGCTCGCACCCGTCGCGCTGGCCTCCATTAGTGCGCTGACGGTGCTTACAGCACCGCTGCCGAGCCCGCTGCTACCGCTGTTACTGAAGCGACTGGGCGGCAGCACCGGCTTGTAGCCACGGAGACTGCAGGCGAGGGTGGCGGGTCGACTCGCGTCTGCGCGGCCGCCGTGGCGCAGCACATCCAGGGCGTCGTCGCGTGTCATCGCAGCACAGTTGAGTTGTGGTGCCTCGCCGCCCGTCGCGAAGGTGCTGCTGGCGTTGAAAGCAGCGGTGGTGCTGGTGCTGCTGGGGGTGTTGAACACCGGCGTCGCCTCCGTGTTCGCCGCCAGCGCGAAGCTCACGTGTGGGCTGGACGGCGTTCCTTCTTCTCCGGCGGTGGTCGGCGCCACCGACGGCAGCGAGCCGCGCCGCGGAAAGCTGCGTGCGTTGTTCGACGCCACCGGACTGCCCGGACTAAGCGGCGACGCCGCCGCTGCTGCTGGTGCACCGCTGCCGTACATCAGCTGCAGGGCCACCGCGAGCACACTGGCCGGCTCGGCCAACCGAACCCACTGCCCACGATCGGGGTGGTAGTAACAGTCCTCCAAACTCCGCAGCACCCCGCGATCTGCAGAGCCGCTGAGCTGCGCCGCCGCCGCCGCCGCCCCATCGAGGTTGTCGCGCAGCGCCGTGACGGCTGCCGCGGCGGCGGGGAACCCCGCGGTGGATTTAAGTGCAGTGAGGCGGCGCACCTCGGTCTGCCAGGCGCGGTAGTCCGCCATGAGCGTGGGGATGAGGTGCTGTCGGAGTGGACGCAGGAAGAGAGCGACTTCTGCCTCGCCCCGTGTGCGTGTTTCCTGCAGCGCCTCCACCGCCAGCCGAGCACGATCGTGCAGTTGCGTGAAGAGCGCTGCGTTCTTCTCTGCAGCCGGCGGTGACGGTGGTGACTGTTGCGGCTGCTGTTGCGGAGAGGATGATGCTGCATTCGCAGGGTTCTGGTCCGCAACAGTCGTGGCGGCAGTCGCTGCGGTGCTGTTTCGTGCTGCATTGAGGGCAAGAAAGAAGCCAGTGATGGTCTTCTCCAACTCTTCCGCGTCATGGGCAGCGTACCAAATGTCCATTGTCGATGCGTCGCCGGGCCAGCCGGCATCGGAGAGTACCGGGGGTGACGGCAGTAGAGCGGGTGGGTACTCAATGCGCAAGATCGGTACAGGGTCAATTACAAGAGTTACGGTATTCTTGTCGAAAAGACTCATCGCAGCAGCAGCAGAGCTGGCAGGTTTGGTGGAAGCAAATGCGCGTGGCGCTGCAGACGCGGCATCGGGGTGAAATGTGAAGACCAGACGCAGACAGTGCTGCTGTTGCTGTTCGCTTTCGGACAGCGACTGGAGTCGTGGCATCCAGCCGTACAACACCCATTCCAGAAAAGCTGCCGTGGAGAGGTTTAGCATGTGCGCGGAACACACTGGGACTGTCACGTCGACATCCTCCAACGTCGAGGCAGCAGCGCCATGTGAAGACGATGGAGAGGCGGCGGATTGGTTGGATGCCACATCGCTCGTAATGCGCAAAGAGAAATGGCCTTGTAGGGAAGTTAGCCAGGCGTTTGTGGCGGCTGCATCCGCGAGCTCGGCAGGAGCAAGAGCACGAGCGGCGTTCAGTCGCATGGCGACCAGCAGAAACGCCACCTTCTGCGCCTCCTCCAGCGCAACGTCACGTGTCGCTTCCGTTGCCGCGGCAGCGCCGGTATCACCGGCACGGCTGCCCCGCGTACCACCGTTACTGCCGCTGCCACCACTGCCGGTGACGGGCAACTTCCACGCAACCCGCGTCGCCGTCACCCGCACGCGGTGGCTGCCGTGGAGGTACAGCAGCTGCGTCTCCGGCGCCGTACAGCGGGCAAGGAGAAAGGTGTGGAGGCTGTCGTCGCTGCCGCCGTAGAAGGACAGGGCCATCTTTTGTTGCACCACCGCATAGGCTTGCGCAGCAGCAGCAGCAGCAGCAGCAGCAGTGGACTCTTGGCGCTGCAGGACCGGCGGCGACGGTGCGGCAGCTGTGCTGCTCAAACCCGGCGCCATCAGCCCTGGCAGGTCACTGCGCGAGGCGCGGGTCGACGACGGGCGTGACGGCGGCAGCGAGGTGTCTACCGCGAGATCAGAGCTCCGCGCTCGTGTCAGCGAGCTTGCCGTCCCACCGATGGCCGCACCTCTGAATCCACTCACACCTCCGCTGCTGTGGCTTCCGCCATTGGCGCTGCTGTTGTTGTTGTTGTTGTTGTTGTTAGTGTTCGCATTTGTAGTGTTGTTGTTGCTGTTGCCGCTAGTGTTCTCAAAGAGGTGGTCCATGAAGACCACGTTCAACACAAGCGTGTCGCGCACGAGACTCGCTGACGCGCCGGCGCTCTGACACGCGGAGAGCACCTCCGGTGCAAACTGGCAGCCGCAGTTGAGGGTGAGGTCAGCGGTGAATTCTGCGGCGGGTTCGGTTGCGGTAACGGCGGCGGCCGCGTCCGCTGCAAACGTGGAATGCCCGAGCGAAAAGCGCAGCAATGCCGTGACCCAGTGAGATTGCATCGCGACGTGGTACGCAGCTGTGACGGCTTCCCTGCCGAGCTGCTCCAGCGCCTTCCAGCAGTTCGACACAGGTTCCTCCTCTCGACTCGCCGTGTTCCTTCCCAGACGTCTTTTACCGTTGCTGCTTCTCTCAGGTCTGTGCGTGCTTCTCGCGGACGTCGTCCCTTCTTCCAAGTTGAAGGAAGGAGCGCCTCGAAACACTACTGTGTGGAAGCAGACATCGGAAAAGCCGGCAAAGGCGCAGAAGCGCTGCTCCTCTGCCAGCTCCAGCTCCTCAAAGCGCAGACACTCACCCATCGGGGCAGTGGTGGCAAGGTCCGCCACGCCGACGTACTGCAAGTCCGCAATGATGGTCGCCCGCAGACACCACGCGAGCTGCAGGAGGAAGTCGCGGCCAACATTCAACAGCAGCCGCATCTGGCCGCCCTCAGCCTCTATACGCTCACGCAGGTAGTGGTGCATGCCCCCTTCCACCACCACCACATCAGGGCTCCACACAACGAGCCGCTGGTACAGCTTGTCGAGGTAGCCGCCGTAGGAGCGCACGTAGTCCACGAGATCTTCGGTGGGCTGGGCGGCGTACGAGAGGTGGCCGGCGAGAAGGAGCACACGCGGTCGCTCGCACGGTGTCATGGTGCGCTTTGACGGAAGCCGCTGTGGACAGATAAGGCCGGGGTAGATGATGGCCTGCGCTGCCCTGGCGGATGCGTTGGAGACTGCTGCCGCCGCCGCTGTCGTCGCTGTTGCTGCCGCAGAGCGCGGTACGGAGAAGAAAGCGACGTGCTCCTCCACGGCGGTCCCCAAGGCGACGGCGGTGCGCTGCACGACGTACCACGCCATCGCAGCGAGGTGCTGACAGAGATGTGGCGCGGGGGTGCCAGGGAAGGCCGCCTCGACGCTGGCGCGGAGGCGGTGCGTGAGGTGTGCCGTGCACGCCGTGCTGAACGATGTAAGAAAGGCATTTTCGTTCTCAGACAGCTCTGTTTGCTCGTGGGACGCTGCGCTGCCGGGACATGCCCAGCGGTCGCTCACTCTACCATCCGCTTCGCACGCTTCGTGATCGCCGCGCACGTGAAACGATGCCGCAAATGTGATTGGATCGCTGAGCCTGTGTATCACCGCCCCCGCCTGCACCAGCTGGTGGTCTGCATCCGCAATGCAGCCGTTCACGGAAAGTTTTCGCTCCCGCTGGGTGGCCTCCATTTTCGTCTGGTGGGCGGCCCACCACTCTGACATGGTAGCCTGCACGCGCGGCGGCACCCGTGCGACAGAGTAGGTCACCTCGCGCTCCTCCGTCGTCTCCGCGTGCTGCCATGCCCGCCACGGCTCTTCGGCAAGGACCCCCTCTTCGTCTTTGTTCTCTTCGCCACTTTGGTTAATTCTGCCAGCGCCGTGTTGTGAGAGCTGATGCGGCTCGCCGGATGCGGACAGCGAGGATCGATTTGTATTGATGGTCGACGTCAGCGCCAGTGGACTGGGAAGGGAGGTGTCGGACAGCGGTGCAGCAGGGGTTGGCTGGAGCGGCGAGCCGGTGCGCGACAGCGAAGGCGAGAGCGGTGACGCGGCGGAGACCGCCATGGCCGCCACCGCAGCAGCCGAAGAAAGCGTCGGAGACAGCAGCAGCTGCTGTGCGGCCGGCACGTTGTGGACATTGCTGTTGCTAACATTCGTAGAATTGTTGTTGTTGTTGTGCATTGCAGTCCCGCTGGCCGAACCGTTGGATGCGGGTCGAAAGGCCACCTGCGACGACGCCAACGATTCCCGCTCGGCATTCGCCAAGATGGTGGCGGCGCAGCGGCGGCACAGCCGCATTGCCAGCTCCGCTCGCACGTCCTCATCCACAATGATGCCAGACGGCACGAGAACAGGCGAGGACGACGAAGGCGAGGAAGGGAGGGCCGTGGTGGCATTGGTGGCGGCAAAGGCCCGCCCACTGCCACTGTCTGATGACGGCCTAGTCGTGCGTGTAGGTGACGGGGCAAACCACTCGTAGAAGCTGTCCACAAAACTTTGCGGGGACCCGCTCACGTGCGGACTCGTGCTGCTAGTGCTGTCGTAAAGGCACTCGTAGCAGAAGACCTGCCCGCAGCGGCGGCAGTGGTGGCGCCGGCGGAACATCGTGAACTTCTCACCACAGTCGCGGCAGCGAAGGGCGTACTTGTCCTCCACCCAGAGCGAGCGATCAGTCGGCATTTTGTTGAGAAATAAGTTCTTCAAGAATGCAAGAGTTTTATTGACGTGTTAAGACTGCCTTGGGCAAAGGCAGATAGCTTAATTGCGACGATACGAATAAGCAGAGAAAAAAAAAAGCAAAAAGCAATGAGACCAGGTTTTTTGTCGATATAACAAGAAAATGATGCGCAGTGCACGCGCATTTGAGTAGCAAATGTCAAAGACAAAAGTAGAACGACTCCTCAGTGTTTAGCAGCGTCAAGCTCTAACGTCCGTTTGTTAGTAGTGCTTGTGCTTCGACGTGCTGCGGTGGAAGCGATTTGAAACAAACAAACAAAAAAAGATAGATAGACGAGAAGGTTTGTGAAGAATTAAACTTTTCAGTTTGCGCGACAATCCTCACCACGTGTATTTCCGAAAAGCTGGAGAGATACTTCTTGCAGCTCACTTGCGTGCATTGAGAAGCATTATACATTACAGCAAACACGCCACTAGAGTGTTCACCAATTGCTTTTTCGACTTTTTTTCTTTCTGTAAGATTAGAAGGCAATTACCGCAGCATCGAGTGTAAAGACCAGCAACAAGATGGACGCGCAACACCGCTAATAGCTTTGCGCATCAGAGTTTTGTTGTGTTGCTCCATCCTACATCAGCACGCATCAAGCGCAAGGTCAAAACTTTACAGGCGCCAAGAGTAGCATCCGTTATGTTAAAATTTCATTTTTGTTCTTTGAACCATCTGTAATCAAGAAGTGAAAAAAAAAGTAAGAAGAAAATAGGCAAAGTGCGATAAAACCTAAACAAACAGGAAAAGCACGACAAAGAAACAGCTAAAGGTTGCTTAACAGACACTTAAAAAACAACGCATCAACCTGAGCACACACACACACAAAAAGAAAAAAAAGTACTGCTGCGCACTTTTCTTCTCCGCTTTTAGACAGATTACCTTGCACGGGTAGTGTGCGTGAACACCACCCTGCACTGACTACGCCAAAGAAAGAGCGAAGAAGTGCTAAAAATGCCTAAAGTTGTGGTGTCAGACATAAGACACACACACACTTGACGTTTAAAGAGGTCAGTGGTAATTGGTGTGAGAATTGACAATTAAGCAAAACGGACGGAAAACAAAAAGCGAAGAAAAACAGCAAAAGGACAGTAGTTCGTTTTTTAATGGTTTGCTACTGTATTTTTTTTTGCTCTTTTTTTTGTCTTTACACTGCTAAAGAGACCAACGCTGACAATAACAAAAGGGGACAAAACATCAGGATAAAAGAACGACTTTCAACGAGAAATTTAAATTTATAGTTTGATAAGTCAAGGTGCATGTGTATTAAGATCGATCGTCACAGTAGCCAGAAAAAGGCAAATCTCACCGTGTTTTCTTTTTCAAAAAAGCTTCGCCTACTTCAGCACACACATGAAAAGCATAACGAGCTAGGCGGCTCCCAAGCACTTGATGCTCAAACTCTTCACCACCAACAGTTTCAGAGCTGGTAAGAAAGATGTGTGCGCACGCATGGGAGCAAGCAGAAAAAGAAAGAAAAAAGGTGTGCTCGGGGAGCAAAGGGAAAAGAGAAAAAAGTTTGGTAATATAAAAGAAAGATAATTTGAATTAAGCTTCGCGGAAAAAAAAAGAAGCAGCACTTTCGTTCGCTAGACAATACTATCAGAAAAAAAAAGCCATACAAAAATAGTTGTTTCAATTGTTTGTTGCTCGGTGCGTTACTCGAGCGTCTCCTGGATGAGCTTCTTTTCCTCCTCTACGTGCACGGAACCGTAGCCGGTGGACGGCGAGGCCACGGCAGGGCGGCTGACAACGCCAATGCGGGTCTGCTTCATGCCGAGCTTGCGCATGAGGCTGTTCATGCGGGGACGCATGTACGTCCACATGCCCATGTTCCGCGGCTCCTCCTGCAGCCACACAAACTCGGTATCGGCGTTGCGCTGCGCGTACTTTTCCATCACATCCGCCACCTGCTCCCACGGGAAGGGCGAGAGTTGCTCAAGCGTCACGAGCACCACATCACCGTGCACGCCGGGGTTCTCCTTCTGCATCGCCGCCCGGGCATCGTTCACGATGCTCTCGATCTGGCCAGAGCAGAAGACGACCTTGCGTGCCACGACGTCCGGCGACTGCGCGGTGTCGATGACGGCCTTGAAGGACGAGCCCTTTGCCATGTCTGCCAGCGACGACAGGTTTGGCGCACGCAGGCGGGCCTTGGAGAAGAAGTTCACCAGCGGCTTCGAAAACTCGCGCAGGCCCTGGCGGCGGAGGATGTGGTAGTAGCTCGCCGGCGTGCTCGGGTAGGTGACCTGCCAGTTGTGTTGCCGGATGCGCACCTCCAGCGCCTGGTCGTTCGGAAAGCTGCGGAAGTCCGCCGGCACGCGGTCGGCGTCGTCGCTCAGCTGCAGGAAGCGCTCGATACGCGCCGAGCTGTGCTCCGGGCCCGCACCCGAGTAGCCGTGCGGCAGGGAGAGGATGAGGCTGCTGTGCTCATTCCACTTCTCCTCCGCACAGCCGAGGAACTGGTCGAAGATGACCTGCGCCCCGTTCGCAAAGTCGCCGAACTGGGCCTCCCACATGGTGATCGACTTGGTGTTCTCCATGTTGTAGCCCATCTCGAAGCCGCACATGGCCAGCTCCGACAGCGAGCTGTTCGAGATCGTCACAAGCGCCTGCGTCGGCGACACCGTCTTGAGCGGGAAGTACTTGAGGTTCGTCTTGGAGTCCGTGATGGCGGCGTGGCGCTGAGTGAAGGTGCCGCGCTCGACGTCCTCGCCGGTCAGCCGCACGGGCACGCCTTCCATGGAGAGCGTCGCGAAGGCCATCAGCTCGGCCTGACACCACTCGATGGCGTCCCCGTGCTCCGTGCCCTTCTTGCGCGCCGCGTACGTGCGCTCCACCACCGGGTGCGCCTTCTGCACCTCCTTTGGGATGGTGGCCAGGTGCACGCCGACGGCGCGCAGCGTGTTCACGTCCACACCGGTGTCCACCGCCGCCACTGGGGCGGGCACCTTCGCGGCCAGAATCTTCGCGTCCGACAGGTCCGCCGAGGTGTTCTCGCTCTCCGGGTCGAAGACCGGGACCACCTTCACGAAGTCTTGCACGCTGTTCATGCGGTCGTAGGCCTGGCGCAGCATCGAGTCCCACTCCTTGTCCTTCGCCGCCGCCTCCTCTTTCGTCAGCACGCCGTCCTCGATGAGGGTCTTGGTGTAGATGTCCACGAGGCGGGGGTGGTGGCGGATCTGCTCATACAGCTGCGGCTGCGTAAAGTCGGGCAGGTCAGCCTCGTTGTGGCCGTTGCGGCGGTAGCACACGAGGTCAATGATGATGTCGCGGTGGAAGTGCTGGCGGAAGCGGGCGGCCAACTTCGCCGCCTTCACGCACGCGTCCACGTCGTCGCCGTTCACGTGCAGCACCGGGGCATTGTTCACCTTGGCGAGGTCGGTGCAGTAGGCGCTGGCGCGCGAATCCTTCGGGTTGGTCGTGAAGCCGATCTGGTTGTTGATCACGACGTGCAGGGTGCCGCCGACGTGGAAGTTTTCGAGCTCGCAGAAGCCCATCGTTTCATAGCAGGAGCCCTGGCCCGCAAACGCGGCGTCGCCGTGGACGAGGATCGGCAGCACGGCCGTGCACTCCACGTCGTTCGTGTACACCTGCCGCGCCCGCGCCTTGCCGAGCACGAGCGGGTTGACCGCCTCGAGGTGCGACGGGTTCGGCAGCAGGTCCAGCTCCACCACGTGGTTGTTCGGCAGCGTGACGGTCTTGCGAAGGCCGAGGTGGTACTTCACATCACCGCTGAGGTGCGCCTCCGACACGGCGGCGCGGCCCTCGAACTCGTTCAGGATGGCGTGTAGCGACTTGTGAATGACGTTCGCCAGCAGGTTCAGCCGACCGCGGTGGGCCATGCCGAGGATAACGCTGTTCACGCCGGACTCGCTGGCGGTTTGGATGGCGGCGTTCATCGTCGGGATGAACGCCTCGCCGCCGTCCAGGCCGAAGCGCTGCTGCGTCGCGTACTTCACTTGCAGAAACTTCTCGAACCCACAGGCCTTGACGACGTCGTTGTAGTACAGCTTGCGCTCCGCCGCCGGTAGGGGCTGCAGGCAGTTCATGATCTCCTGACGGAACCAGTTGCGCAGATCAAAGTAGCCGGAGGACATGAACTCAAACCCGATCGGCCCGCAGTAGAGGTTGCGCAGCCGCGACACGATCTCGTCGAGTGTCATGGCCGTGCCACCGCTCACGAAGGTCGCCTCGTGGCTGGCGCCGAAGGTGACGTTGAAGACCTGGCTGCGGTCCTCCTTTGTGAAGCCGAACTCCTCGGGGGCCAGCGTGCGCTCGCCCAGCACGTGGTTGTCCGCGTGGTAGCCGTTGATGGGGTCAACGTTGGCCATGTGGTGGCCAAAGCGCTCGTACTCGCGAATCATCCAGGAGAGACGCATGTTGTCGTGACGCTGCTTCTCCGAGAGCGACTTCGCGTCGATGGGGCGGCTGAAGGTGGTCACCACCGGGGCCTCGTCGTTCTTCGAGCGAATCGCCTCCAGCACCGGCACCCAGCTCGGGTCCACCAGCGCACTGTCTGCCTCGTACTGCCGCATTAAGTTTTCCACGTAGACCTGGTTCTCGGAGCACACGAGCTGGTCGTACGGGTTTGGCTTGCGGATGGTGCGGGCATCGGTAAAGCTGCGCACCGCCGCAGCGCGGACGGCCGTACCTTTCAACGCACGACGCATCATCTTTGCAGATGAGAGGGGAGAAAGTGAAGACGAGGGGGGAAGTTTCAAAGTGGATGCACTCTGGCTCTAAAGCAATCAGGAAGGGCAAAGAAAAGTAAACACAAAATATGTATCGATGTATGTGTGTGTGTGTTTGTGTGAAGAAGTATGACTACAGTACTAATAACAGTGAAGGTAATTAAACAAAAGGTGACGTTTAATGTATTTAAAGCGAGTAAAGATATAGAGGGCTTTCGAGAACGCTATGCTAGAGGAAACAAAAACAGATGAGAAGAAGAAACTTAGGGATTGGGTAAATCCGCGAAGAAGTGTTCTTGTTGGAATGGACCAGGCCAAAAAGAAGGAAAGGTGCCTAAAGGTTGTTACAACGTGTAAAAGAAAAGAAAAGAAGAAGAAAACAAATCAACGGCTGCTAGACACAAAACATCAATAACAAAACAATCAAAGTAATGAAAAAGATAGGTAGAGGGGGGAAAAAGGGAGATTAATGGAATGCTTCAGCAGCGTTTATTTTGTACCTTTGTAGTGATGATACAAATTTCTCATAGGTGAGTGCGTCGATCGCATAAAAGCATGCGCGTCGGCGACAAACATTGTCAAGTTTTCTTGTAGACTGCTTTACACTATTGTTGATGTATTTTACTAGATTACAAATTCTTTGTTTTTTCTTGTTGATTCAAAGTCAAGCTAAACTGCAAGACATACGTGAAGAAAAAGAAAGAAAGGTTAACAAAAAGTATTCGAGAACCTCAATTGCTCACAGTTTTTGCAGAGAGACTGAGACTACCAAAGAGGAAAACCTTTCCCAGTAGAACAAGAAATTCCAAACGCTGAGCTGGCCCTTCAACCACCTTCTTCTACGTCGATCTTCTTGGTGAGGAACTCGTTGAGCGTCTCGGGCGACCAACCGCCAATGCGCAGCGTCACTGCGTCTTCGCCTTTGTCGTTCACCAACACCACCTGCGGGTAGGTGACTGAGTACTTGTCGTCAAAGGACAAGTACTCAAAATAAGGCTCCTCCTTGTACGTGCGATAGAAGAGGGCTAACATGTTCATGCTTGTCGCGTCAATGAGTCGAAAGATGCCACGCAATTCTATACGTGCGGCGACGTACTTTGCATCTGCGCTCACCGCATTGTCGCCTTCGTCGATGCTACCCACGCAGCAGTCCCGGCACTCTTGTTGCAGCTCCGTGCTCTGAGTGATCATGTAGAGTTTTTCGCAGTGTTTGCAGCGCACCACGTCTTTGTCGAAGCCGAGGTCCAGGCATTCCGCTTGCGTACGCTCAGCGCTGGTGGGCAGAAACGCGGAGACGGCTAGCAAGACCATCACCAGACACAAGGAAGTGAGGAATGGGCGACGCATTAGGTAAAAAATAAAAATATGTAGTTGAATGCAAGAAAAAAGGGCTGTCTGGCAGCTTCGTTGCCTGAAAGTAGAAACCCAGTGTTTTAACTCTTGACAACAATGTACAGCAGCAAATTGAAGGTACACCGGCTCTTGTGTGGACTCTTGGCGCTGTACAAAGAAGAAAGGGCAGGAGAGCGGAAAAAAAAAAAATGCGAGTGAAGTAAGAAATCAGATACAAAGTATTTTATCTTGTTTACATCACCTGGGGGTCCTTTGCAGATTCCATTTACGCAGGAAAAACAACATATTCTAGCTTTCAAAACCAGCTTTCTGTTTTTCGACTCAGCTCATTTAAAAAAAATTAAAACAAAAACAAAATAAAGCCCTTAAAAATATACTGTTGCATTGGCACGACGCTAAGTTCCATCCATTGAACGCTATGGTGACTTTCATAATAATGTCTCTTCTTCAGCGCTGGAGGCACCAAACTTACTCAAAACGCCAACTCTTTTCAGCCGCAACATGCCTGCTTTTCTTTTTTCAGGTTTATTTTCAATTAATCATAGATTACATGGTTGGCAACATAAGATGGAAAAATAAAAGTGAAAAAATAATCGGACTAATAAGGTGTGGGGTTGCAGTTGAAGGTTTCTAAGGTTGCTTTGAGCGCGGAACAAATCTTGGGTTGTCCGGTACCTTTGCAGTAAGAACAACACCAGCAACAACAGCAATGAATAGAGAGCGGCCCTGTAAGCTGCATTCAACAAACACGACTAGTGACACCGAGCAGCCTTGGAATAAAGAAAAAGTATGAAAAGTCACAGGCATTTTAAACCTTTTATGTGGCTACAATATACATGCAATGAGAGCCGAAGTGTGTTCTCTGCCAAAAAACAACTAGTTGAAAAAAAGATACTATTTGTTTACATTACATCTGTCTAGAGATAGAGAAAAGCAGCTCCAGCTGCAACAGCCCAAGCGCTTTCTGATTGATTCAAAGCACGAGCACGTACACACAAACATACACACGTCAACAACAACAAAAATAGAACGTTCAAATATAAAGCTAACAACGATTTGCAATATGTGAACACGCGATCTAAACTGACACTCACTCAAACAACTTCGTTCTACTGCTTCTTCGTGGGTTGGTTCGCCGCGATAGCCGCGAGGGAGTGCGGGTAAGTGGAGGTGCCGTTGACGAGACGCATAAATTCCTCGTACGTGACACGCGGCGCTGCAGCAGGGAAAAGCTTCTTCGTGAGCGCCGCCAACTCCTCGTCTGGCATAGCGGTGATCTCCAGCTTCTGCCGCACACACAAGCGGAACTCGTCAGCGCCAATGAGGCTGTCCTTGGCGTAGTCGGTGATGGCGCGGAACTCCTTCATAAAGAGCTGACGCCGCTCCGCGTAGAGCTGCAAGAAGTGTGCGGCCCCGCGCGCCGCCGTGGCGCTCTCGCGCGCCTGCCGCGCCTTCTCCTCCGTCTCCTTCGGGTCCACCACAAACGTCTGCGTCTCCTGATCGGCGCTCTCCTGGTAAATTGCCTCCCAGGTGCGGTCGTCGCTTGCCACGGCGTCGCCCTCCGGCAGGATGCGGCCAGCCACCTCCTCGTAGCTGACGTAGGACTCGTTGTTCTTGTCGAAGAAGCGCAGCACCGTCAAGATCTCCTGCTCCGTAACGTCCAGCTTCAGCCTTGACATGATGGAGAGAAAGACCGACATGTCCAGCCCACCACGACGGTTCTGATCGACCAGGCGGAAGGCCTCGGCCAGCCCTGTTGCGCGGCTGCGCAGCATCGCCTGCAGCTTGCGTACGACTTTGTTGATGTCGGAGTGGCCGAATTCTTCGGGGTTGCGCTCCATGTAGTCGAGTGAGTGCGCGTCAGAGTTGAGAATGACGAACGGGTAGGCGTTCAGCACGACGCGAGCCCCAACGTAAAAGTCGTCCGCCTGGAAGTAGTTGCCGTCTGGGCGACGTACCTTCTGCCGCTGGAGAAACTTTCCCCCAACGATGCCGCTGTTACGGATCACCGGCTCGAAGATGGCAACGGTGTTGTCGGCAGGGTAGACGGTGAGGACGAAGCGGCGCACCGTGTCGTCCGGCTTGCCGTTGTCAAGTCGCGCGAAGAACTTCACGACGGAGTTGGCGAAGCGGTGGCGGCGCAGCTCTTCGTGTTTCTCGGCGTGCTGCGCCTTCTTCTCCTCCTCGGAAATTTCACGACGCGTGGAGCTGGGCGGAACAAAAGGTGGCGGCATACCGCCAGGCAGCGGCGTGTAGGTCGTGAGCCCAAACTTCTCCGCCATGTAATCTTTTGTGAACTGATTGTAGTCGTGAATCTTCACGGCGCGGCCGTAGAGGTTCAGCACGTTGCCGATGCGGATGTCCTCGTCACTGTAGTAGACGGTGTTCGCGTTCTCCTTGAAGGTGACGGAGCCGAGCGTCGACGAGTCGAAGCGGCCCGCCGGGTCGGTAGGCTTTGCGATGCGCTGGCGGCTGAAGAAGGTCGGAAAAGGGTCGCGTCCGCTGTTCTGCACATCCTTCTCCACAAGCGCAATGCTGCCGTCGCTGAGGAAGTAGTAGAGGGTGAGGAAATGCTTTGTGCCGTAGAGGCTGGCGGAGTCATCCCACGTGCAGTCGCAGCGCAGCACCTTGCGGTCGTTCTCCAGAAACTGCTGCGTCGCCCGCACTTGAGCCGCCGACAGCGTTGTGTTCAGAGGGCTGGAGGCGGCGATGGACGGCACGTCGCGCGACTTTGCGGCGGGCCTGGCGCGGCTGGCGGCGTACGCGTCGTTCGGCACAGGCAGCGGGTCCGCCACCGTCTCGCCAGCCTCCTGCAGCAGCGTACGGGTGAAGGCGTCGGCGTCGTACAGCACATAGTTGCGTCCGTAGAAGCTAATGGTTTCCCCCACCTTCAGCTGCTCCGCCGTGATCGGGCTGCCGTCCGGGTTTGGCACGATGTGTCGCTTCAAGTTGGCAGGGAAGGCGAAGCCAGAGTTGTCCTGCTTCGGCTCCGTCACGCTCATCGTGCCATCCTCGAGATAAAAGTTGAGGATCACTTTACGCACCCGCTCCGTCTCCAGCGCGCTCTCCGTCACCGGCTCCATCGCGTAGCCAAAGAAGCGCAGCACACGTCCAGTGAGGTCCTCCCCCGACCCTTGTCCGCCAGCGGCAGCAACAGCATTCGCCGTGCCACTGTTGTTATTGTTGCTGTACGTGCCACCGTACCCGCTTGCTGTCTGCATGTTGGTGCTGCTTGTGTAGCCGCCGCCTCCGAGCGTGCGGTCAGCTGGCACGCCGTCCACGCGCGTGGCACCGTCGGCCCGCCCGCCGTGGATCTGGCGGCGATCGTAGTTGCGTCGCATCATCTCCTCTCCACACGACATCCCGGGCACCATCGGGAGTCGAAACTCCTTCTTCATCTGCTGCGACTGCTGGTAGGCCATTCTGTTTCAATGCTTCTGTGTGCCGGTTAGTGTGTGTGTGTTTCAATAATCACTTGTATAAAGTTTTTTTTTTCCAGTTGTGTGTGTGTTTAATGCTTTGTTATCAACAACACGGTTGTTTTTGAAACGCGTGGCACCACGTTTACCTTGTTATCATTAAAAAAAATAATAGTTTGAACAGTAAATATAAGAAATAAAGAAGCAAAGTTGCGGAGGAAAAGGCGGTCAGGTATGATGTGTTCTGAACAATTACTGCACTCTAATAGTTGCTGCTACACCATTTTTGCTTTTACTTCCTGATGCAGCCTTTCATAAATTAATGTTTATAAAGGCGTCTCAGAGAGAGTCGTGCGTGACCAGGAATGCTTTCTTCTGCTTGAAAACGTACTTCCTCGAAAACTGGAGAAGAAGGCGATCGAGGCTGAGGCGCTGAATCAATTTAACTGCCAGCCATACTTTCCCGAACACCTCCCTCACCTTTTTTGTGTTTTCGAGAACAACAGCTCTTTAGTCCGTTTCATTTAAAGGTTTTGATAACATCACAACAAGTAGTTGTGAGCTTCCACGTTTTATAAGCTGTTTCAAAACACGCATATTTACATGCAAGAGAAAAACAAAAAAAAAACCAAACCTATGTACAAGCGTGGCTCAGCGGTACAACAGCTGAGAAAAGTGGTGAAAAGGACAAGAAACGAACAGCGGATGTTTTGCGGCAGTGTAACAACAAACTGTGGGATGGAGCCAGAAAATTCTACCTTTATCGACATTTTATTCGTTTTTATTCATGATCAAGAAAGAGGCATGGGCTGGTCCAAAATGCTCCGTGGGGGAACATCAAAGACGCGGAGACAGTCATCCGCCAGCCGCACCAGCACCACACCTTTTCGGTAGTGAACCTCGCGGATGGCCCGTGCCGCGCCCACCGCATCCTTTACCCACAACCGCACAAAGACGAACATGTCGGTCATGTCGACAATCTGCAGCAAGCCATCCTCGTAGCCGACAAAGAGAAGCCGATCCGCCGCGCTCGCCGAGAGAAAGGTGCACGCTGCGGCGAACGCGGAGGTCGACATGGACATGGAGGTGGACGAGCGCGCAGGACTGCTGCGAGGTGATGCCGCGGATAGTGTCGGGCTGAAACTCAACTCTTGCTTTCTGCCCTTTCCCGACGTCGGTGCTACGGCGACGCACGATGAGACGGCCCCAGCACGCGTGATGCGGCACTGCTCACGCCCCTGATCATCGTAGAGACTTACATCACCCACTGTGGCTGCCCCGCTGCCGGCACGGACGGCAGCCAGGCGGATCGCAGCACTGCCGGCGTCGCACAATACGCCGCCCATGTCGCTGTGCCGCGTGGCTGCTTTGATTAGCACGCGTTTGCGACCGTTGGTGTAGTTGATGCAGACGATGTCAGACTCGCCACCCTCCGTCACGACTACCTCCGTACTCCTCACCCCATCCGTCGAAGGGACAATCCCCGCGAAGGCTCGCTTGGCGGAGGTGGCGGCTGGTTTCATGAGCGCTTCTGGCGCAGACCAGGTCGTGCTTGCGTCCGGCTGCGCTGCGGCAGCAGAGGCGGGAGCGTCGCCATCGATGCCATACCGCGCACGAATGACCATGCCGCGGCTATCCCGCACAAGGAGCGTTGCCGCGCCATAATCCGCCGCTTCCGCAGCAGCACCTCCGTTAGCCGTTTTGCTTCCGTTTGGCGGCACCCACGACACCGCCGTCAGCGGCTCCTCGCTGCTGCTCGACAACACCGAGGTGAGACTGCCCTGCGCCGGTGCGGGGACGTCAACCGAACCCTCCCAGTGGGCTTTGCCGCCCTCTCTGTCTGCCACCGCTGCCAGCACGCCGTGCTCGAAGCGGACGTGCAGAATGGAGAGGAGGACTCGCTGGGTCGCCAGCGACGTTCCCACGACACTCTGCGAGGTGACTGCGACCAACGCCGTGCTCTCGGCTGTCCACCGCAGGGGAGAGATGGCGGTGATGCTGCTGCGCCGGCTTGCGGTCGACGCGGTCCACGGAGACACACCAAGCAAGCGCCACGCCCCCGCTGGGGCTTCTTGCGAGTACTGCAAGAGCTGACCCGTGCGTGTGCCAACAAGTAAGGAGAGCAGCTTGTGCGGTGTCGCACTCTTCTTTGCCGCCGTGCACAGGCGTGCGCACGTGACGTCACCCGGCTGCACCGACGCCGGCAGCGGAAGTACGACAGCGGCAGAGGTCAGGTTGTTGTTCTTGCTGTTGTGACTTCGGAACGGCAGCATCGTAGCCACCGCCAGCGCGTACCCATTCTTCTCCTTCTTCAACCCCACAGCCGTGACGGCTCCTTCTTTAGAAGAAGAAGAGGAGGAGATTGTGCGGTGCACATCGAGCACACGGCTTAGCGCCACCGCAGCAACGGATTTGCCGCCCGATTGCTTTGCCATCTCAAGAGGCGGTGCTGCCAGCGGGGCTGGCTGCCAGACCGACACCGTGCCGTCCGCTGCCCCCACGCAGAGCGCCTTCCATTGCAGCGAGGACGTCAGCAAAAGACAGACGCCTCGGATGGCGGCCGCGTGCGGCTTGCACGACCACAGCGGCTGCAGCTCTTTTTCCGTACCGGTGGCGAAGAGCGCGTAGCTCGCCACGCGAAGGCTGCCGTCTACGCCACCGTACACTAGCTGCTTCAGCGGTGGCACCAGCACCGGCACCACCGCAGCCGCCGTGATGACGCACGTGGCGCCGGCGCGGCGGTGGTAGAGGCGGGCGCCGTCGAAGAGGCTCGTGCTGACTGCGATGTCCTCGTCCGTGACGATGCAGTCCACGGTGGCGGCGTGGGCTTTGTGGTGCCACCGACCACGCACCGTCACCCCAGCGACTGGAGCAGGGGCTGCCATAGTGGCGGGTGCGTCCTCGCCACCGCTCGGACTGGCAGGGGGCGAGCTGTCCGCGTCGCTGAGGTCGATGACCCACTCCTGCAGGTAGCCGCTCGTGCTGCCCGTGACAATGTTTTTACGCCTTCGCGACGCGTGCACCGGCGACGCTGGACGTGCACTGCTGGTGCTGTTATTGTAGTTGTTGTTGAGAGGCGTGCTCGACGTCTTGCGGTTGTCGGTGAGGTTGAAAGGGCAGACGTGAAGGGTGGTGGTGCTGCCGTCGGGGTCCACGGTGGAGCGCACCTGCTGCCACCGCACACCATCCCCTCCCACGCTGGGCGAGCGTCCACCGGGCACGCTGTTGGCGCCGTTTTGCTTACTCGTCAGACTCGAGAGCCGCACAAAGGCCAACGCGCACCTGCTGCACGCCGCCACCAGCACGTCGGGGCTTAGAAAGTGGAGTCCGTGGATGACACCGAGCTCTGCGGCGGGCAGCACCGCAAGCGTCTGGATCGGGTTCGCTTGCGTTTTATCGTTTGCCGCGCCGCTATGCGAGGCGGCGGCGGCGGCGTCGTGGCGGTGTCGCCACAACCGCACCGTGCCGTCAAGGCTTGCGGAAGCGAGAACAACTTCGGCGGTGGCAGGAGAGGTGGAGTTGGTGGGCGCTTTGCCCTCCGCATTGACCGGGGCAACGGCCAGCGCCGTGAGCCGGCCCTCGTGGCCGCGGAGCACCGTAATTGGCTGCAGCGTGCGGCGGTCCCACGCGTACACGCACGTCTCCTCCTCCGCACCGGCGGTGGCGGGTGAGCCTTCCAGTGTCGTGTACACGCAGACAGCCGTGACGACGCACTGGTGCACCGTGAAGGCCGGGTTGAAGGCGTGCGCGGCGGCGAGGCTGCCGCTGTAGCTGTCCCACAAAAGGAGCCGGCCCTTGTCGTGCATGGAGAAGAGATCAGCCGATGGCACCGTGGCTGCTTTGCTTCCCGAGGCGCCTTCCACCGCCCCGCTCGCACCACGGGTAGAGGCGACGAGCTGCTGAATGCCGCGTGTGCCTGCAACGGCGTAGTGCAGGTTGCTGCGCAACGCCGCACCGCTGGGGTCGGTGTCTGATTCTACCAATGCGTAGTGATCTCCCACATCGAGTACCGACACCGATGAGGCTGTGGTGTCCACGCCTTGCATAAAGTGCAAATTGCGCACGCCGAAAGGGCACTTCAGCACGTGCACAGAAAGCTGCACCGTTTCCATTGTTGCCCAGATTCTGTGTGTGATAGTACTATGAGAAGTTCTTTTTTTTTGATGACCGCGCTTGCCGCTTGTTAGGATTCTGTATGTTGATTGTTTTTCTTTCTTTTTTTTTCCCGACACACACTGTTGCAAAGGTGCGCTGCTACTATTTCAGAATAGCCCCGTAGAGACACAAGAAGATAAAGAAGAGTAAGCGAGTGTGCTAAATCAGCAAACATTGGAAAAATGAGCAACAACATGTTGTCAACGCCATCCGCAGCCTTTAACAAAAAAAAGGTGTTCAAATTTAACCTTTTTTTTTCGAACGATTTTTCGGTTTAGAAAGTTGAGTTATAAGTTTTCTGTTAGCTTTTTTCTTATATTAGCAGTTGAAATGCATACGCCTTGTAAGAGGAAAATTTTACTTCCTACGAAGCATAGAAGGATCGTAAAGCGCTTACTTGACTCGCCTCACGTCTCACTAAAATTCTTAACCGGACGAGGCTTCCGACGGCGGCGGACTGCGGCGAGGCGGTGAGTCCCGCACCGCGGCACTACTATTGCTTCTCCTGTGGGAACGGGACACCCGCGCCATTGAAGACGGCACGGACGTACTCACCCCCGACCCGCCCGGTGTCTGCCACGCCTGCGAGGTGTTTTGGGTGTGCTGCGTCAGCAGCTCACGCGTCAACACGACGGCTGGGGCTGCGGTGTCGTGCGATGCAGCCTGCGGCGGTCCCGCAGTCCGCCGCGACTTCCAGCGCTGCTGCTCCTTTTCTGAGACAAGGGCTACGCGGTAGCTTTCCTCCTCGAAGACGGTGAGTGGGGCAGGGGGTGCGGTGGTGTACGTGCCGCCGCCCTGCAGTTGGACGTGGTCGCAGCCCTCCACAAGAGGGCCGTACGACTGCGTGTGCAGCGTGCAATGCGGGTCATCGCTGCGGAGAAAGGAACCATTGTCGCCATCCACTGAAGCATCAGCCTCCCTCGTACCATGAACGGTGGCATCGCGTGCGGAGTGTCGCGCCTCCAGCTTCAGCAGCGCCTTCGCAACTCGTGCACGCCGCACGGGCAGCACAGCAGGTAAAAGCGGCAGCAGCTTCGGCGGCAGGCATGTGTGTGCACGGTATGTCGCGATGTCGACGTGGTCGAGCTGCACCTGCTTTCGCGCAAGCTCGCGGCGAGTGAAGTACGAATGGTGGACACGCCCGTCCTTGAAAAACTGCTTCTTCGACCAGGTCGGCTCGAGAGCGGCTTTATGCGGGAGCTGCACTTTCCCCGTGTACACAGAAGGCAAGGGTCGCTGCCACAGCACCGCCTGGCCCTCGCCCTCTCCCCGCGCGGACGCAGAGGGAAAAAGCTGAAATTCAGCCCCGCCACTTCCGCCCCCCTCGCTTCCATCACCGCGATTTACCGAAGCTCCCCGTGCGGCAGTGACGCAGTCGTGGTGCATGTCGCCGTGGCCGCGAGCCGCGGGAGCGGGCCGCACCGCCTCGACCTCGTGCGGCAGCGGATAGAACATGTCGCCGCCGCCGGGCCGCCGTGAAAGCAACATTGGGACGCCGTTCACAAAGATGCGGCTGTAGTGGCGTGCCGGGGTGATCAGCGGAGTTGAGCGCAGAGTCTCGTCGATGTCGTCGTCGGCCATCCACGATGCAGTGGAGCGATGAGCCGCGGAGGAGAAGTGGAAGTGAACGTCCTCGAGCGCACGCCACGGCGGCGCGCGTTCGCTAATTTGAGTAAGCCGAAGCTCACACGGCACGCAGAGGTAGTAGTAAGGTTCACGGGAGTCAGGATCGTCGTGCTGACTGGTGGACCTCGCGTCGTGGGAGACGGTATCCGCAGATTGGGACGAGTTTGGCGCATTTTCGCTCCGGGAGGACCCGCTATCACGGGTGCTGGTACCTTTGTCGTCAATTGCGTTGTCCTCGTCACAATTTAGATTGGAAACTTCGTTGCGGTGTTTCTGCTTCGACCTCGCTGCGATTGCATTGTTCTCCGCTGCGCACACTGACACGTCCACCGCATACGCGGAGGCGTCGTCCTCCGCGATGAGGCGTCGCCGCAGGCCGTGCTGCTCCAGCCGCGCCAGCAGCTGTTCGATGGCGGTGGCGTGGCGACCCTCGCCGACGTCCACGACCTCGAAGTCCCCCGGTGCCTCGGCGCGGCTGGCGACGCTGCGGGACGACATGATGGCGCCGGACTGCCGCAGTCGGCTGCGCAGCCGGCTCAGGTTGGCCTCCGACGGCATCCCGGCCGTGCCAGTCCCCAGCAGGCTCGGCCACGAGGACGGCGGCACACTGTG
>MDUD01007628.1:0-18610 GCA_002216565.1 Crithidia mellificae | reverse complement strand
TTCTTCCCTTTGGCTCTGCGCACGCATAAAAGCTGAGTGTAAGACGATTGCTTGCCTCAAATACGTCTCTAGAGACAGAAGTCCACTTTTCTTTTGTTCTAAAACAACTGCCAGTGCAAAACATTTTTATTTTCCGTCAATACATCTACGACGTTACAACCCGGTTTCTTTTTTCTAAAATTCTTTTTCACGTTCACTTTTTTTTTATTCCCTCTCTAAATTATGCTTCATTTCAACTGATCTTCAATGTTTAAAAAGAATTAATTACCAAATGTTTTTACAAAAGCATTGTATGCTTTTCTTTCTCTGAGAGGCCTTTCAATGTTCTTTAGCTATGCTTGCGCAGCATTTTTCTGTTTTTTTGAGCATTTTAACAATTTAAAATTACTGACTGTGGTGACTTTGCTGCGTCAGCCACTCTTTTAAAGAGGTGGAACAGAAAGAACAACAACATAAAGTGGCTGCAGCTGCAATACTAAGAAATATATATGTTTCAGCGTTGCTAACTAGAAATCTTTTTCTCATCCTCTCTTTTCTTTGTCGCACTTTTTATTCGCTGGAACGTCCACGTCTTTTTGCCTGATGCCGGCAGCGCTTTTATCTGAATCGCATCAATTCCTCCACAACATAGCTAGCTGCTGCTGGAGCTGATCGCAACGCAAGCTACGTTATCGTCAAGCACGGATACAAAGTCAGTGCTGCACGTAGTTTCTTTCTGATTGCGAAAAGATTGCACACACACACGCAAACGCACATACGCACACACACACATAAAACCTCTTTTCAATCGTACCCCTAGCAGTTGCGGTCCTTTTTGCCAAAAAAAAAAAGATAAACTCTCAAACTGCAATCTCTCAGGCGTATTAGTTTCTTGCTTTGCTCCCACAACTGTTTTATCAGCGGAGAGCTTTTACTGATCTTTTGAACTGAATTGAACGCGACGGGGTGCGAGATTTTCTCTAGCAACTTTACTCTTCTATTGCGTTTTCTTCTTCTTCGTAGACAAGTGGCTGTTGCTTTTTTTTAAAAAGAAAAGACACAGCTGCAGTGTGAGACACCACTATTTAAATTTATTATCCTTTGTTTGCTACGAGTTTCATACGCGTTTGTTTCATTTGCTTCAACGGAGTAGTTGTCTATTGCCATCCTCATTCTGTTTGTGCATTTCTCGATTTCCAATCTCTTTTCTCGGCTGTTATTTCCATCAATCCTGTTTTTTTTCTTTCTCATTTGCTTTGTTTCTCCCTGTTGCTGAGAAGCCGGAAAACCTTTAAAAGTTTTCACGGCACCTTTTTTCCTCTCTTGTACCTTGGCTAACTCTGTGCTGGTGTTTGGTAGCTTTTATCCATTTTTGTTTCTGTGTTCCAATAGCGCAACAGGTCACGTTGCTAAAGCGAAGAAATAAAGCTTGTTACCCCTTTTTTTTCCGCGCAGCTTTGGGAGCTCAGCCTATTTGAGAGTAACCTGCTGCGCCAAAGTGTCTCTCAGGAGACGCTTTTCCAGTTTGCCACACTGTTTTTTGAAGCGCTTTTATCTAAACAAATCCTGCAATTTTTTGTTGTTGTTGTTCAGAACGCCACTCCCCTTTGTTATCGTTGAGAATTCATTTTTAGGTACAAACACTCAGCATCCCTCGCGCTGTTTGTTCAAAGTTATTTTCCATTTTTCCTATTTTCTTTTTCTTACTGTAATCTTGTTACTCGTTTTTCTTTTTGATTTTTACAAAAAACTTAATTTGTCCTTTTTCTCTTTTTTTTTTCTGTGCTCTTTTAGGTGGCGAGTTCGAAGCCCGAAAAGTGAGCCAGCTTTGTTGAAAACAACAAAGCTTTGACATAATTTTCTTTTTTCAAGAAACTGTGTGCTGCTTTTTTTGCATATCTTTTTCGTTAAAGTTTTTCTTCTCCGAAAGAGAAAAGTAAGAGGTTAAACGATGAGTGCGCACCCGTACAGCTTAACGGCGAAGCGTCGCGGTTCTACCGCCACCGACACCTCCTCGCCAGACGTCTCCCGCAACTGTGGGTCGCTGCTCAACGCGCCACCCCCTGCCCGCCCACACGCAGGTGCGAGAGAGGACAAGGCACCGCATCGGCCGCCCAAGAAAGTGGAGGAGGATGCATTCGCTTCAAAGGCAGGCGTTGCGAATGTGCGTCGCAGCCGGACCCCGCGCGGCACGTCGCGTCGTGTGAGTGTCGCCGCCGGTGTTGACGGCGGTCATGGCGAGGTGGGCACAACAGTGTTAGCCCAGGGCCCCTTGCCAGCTGCGATTACCGACAGCCGCGTCTCTGCCAACGGTGGCAGTGGGCCGGTGAGCCACTCGAAGCGTCACAACAACGCTGCAGAAGGTTCGTTGTCAGCGCCGTTAGCGGCATCTGTGCACGCAAAAGCAACTCTTTCGCCATCGACTACTACGAGAAACAGAAATAGCATTAATTACAGTGGCAGCACCGATGGCGCGGCGGCTCCGCAGGCGTCGCGGTCACGCTCGAGCGGGCGGCCGAGCGTCTCGGTCATTCGTCCTCGCACCTCCGTCGGCTCCCACCTCTCCGACGTGGGGGGCCGCGGCTCGGACCTTTACACGCCAATCCCTTCCTCTACGGTGACGGCTACCGCCGCGTCGGCTGTCGACGCACCGCGCACGGCCGTCTCGCCTCAGCCCACGCTGCCCGCCTCCAGCCCGGCTGCCTCGATGGAGCGCGCGCACCGCGGCGGCAGTGCGGGTGGTGGTGGTGGTGGTGGTGGTGGTGCTCCGCGTGTGGCGTTGGTCACGCCGCGAGCCAGCCTGCAGAACGTGGACGACCTGGCCCATCTGACCCCGGTACACGCGACATCGAGTCCTGCCGCTGCCGCAGCCCCGCACACACATCGAGAGGCGTGGGGCGGCGCGCCGACATCGCTGCAGCCAAACTACGAGCGGGCCAGGTCCGAAGGCGCCTCGCAGAGTCGACTCAGCGGCGCGACGTTTGTGTACCCGGCGGTTGAAAGTACACCGCTGAAGAAGGCGTCCGCGCCAACAGGCACCGCAGCGGCTGCGACGGAGGCGGGTTCTCGTACGCCCCTTAAAGTCGCCCCACCCAACCGCCCGCTGCCCGCCGGCCTCCACCCGCAACGCGGTCCGGCCAGCCCGAAGGAGCCGCGCCGCCGCTCAATGTCTGCTGGCGTGACGAGACACCGTCCCGTGCACAGCAGCGCGGCTGTCCAGCACTTTGAAGAGAACCCCACAGCAGCAAAGACGACCATCACGACGGTGCCTGCGCTGAGCCTTACCAAGTTGAAGCAGCCGTACCGCCGTGCCAGCAGTCCTGCCCTCGTCTCACGCGGGCCGCACGCGCCGACTGCGCCCGGTGCCACGGATGCTGCCGTCATGAGTGATGCGCAAGACGCAGCCGAGGTGCAGCCCCGCGACGACTCTCTGGCCGTGGGGATTGCGTCCCCGCACGCCGCGAGCGAGCCGGCGGTGCGCACGAGCAACGACTTCCTCTCGCACGCCTTCCTCGCGATCAACGAGGTGCGTGCGATGGACTCCGATCCGTCCTCGTTCAGCCTTGGTAACAACAACAACAACAACAACCGCAGCAGCAGCGCTAACGTTGGCGGGGCGACGATGGGGAGTCCGTCGATGGCCGGCGGGGCGGCCACCACCCCACGGTCGTTCGTGCAGCGTGGCGCGTCCACCCCCCGTGCCTACAGCCCCCACAACGAGTCTGCCAGCTTTACGGCATCGCCCGTGAGCCGCGCGCTGAAAGGGAAGACGGAGGCGAGTGCGTCGACGACGCCGCGACTCTCCGTTTCTACGCCGCGCTTCACCGTGGCAACCAACACGAACAGCCTGCCCTACACTGCGCGAGTTTCCCGTGAAGGGACGCCGGTGACGGGGTCACTGTCTCCGTCTGCTCTTGCCGCAGGCACTGCGGCTCCGCCGGTTGCTGTGGCAGGCGGTGCGGATGTCGCAGCCCCTGCGGAGCTGTACGGGCCCACCACACCGCGCCAAGGCGGTGGCAGCCCCACCAACGCCACCGCGCCTCCCCCTCGTGCCCCCGCCTTTGCCATGGAAAGCGACATGCAGCGCGACAGTCAGGACTACGTCGCGGCGGTGGCAGAGCAGGTCGCACGACACTACTACACCATCCTGACAGCCCTCGACATCGGCCGTGGCGCTGCGCTGCAGGATGACCCACCGACGGCGCTGTGCCTGCAGTCGATGGTGATCGACCTCAACACGGCCGCCTCTCTTCTCTCCTACGACAGCCGCCACGGCATCACCGACCTCCTCTTCGACGACTGCGCCTTCACCACGATGGACCTGGCGTGGCTGAGCCGCCTGCGCCACTTGACGGCGCTGCGCTTCCGCGGGCCGCGGATGACGACGGCAATGGTGAACCGCCTCCTCGCCTACGCGCCAACGGTGCAGACCCTCACGCTGATCCACACCGCCCGCCTCACCTCCCTTGCCGCGGTGGCCACGCCGGAGTCGCGGGTGCACACCCTGCAGCTCATTCAAACGGACTTCACCGCCGCCGCCTATGAGAACATCGTGAACAGTCCGGTGCTGCAGCATGTCATGCTGCTGCAGGTGCAGCTCCGCACCAACATCTTCGACCTCCTCAACACAAACCACCTCATCGAGCTGCACCTCGTCGGCTGCCCGGACATCTACTACGAGGGCCTGCCAGAGACGGAGTGGGTCTCCGCGTGCTCGCCACGGCACGAGGCGGTCGCCGTGGCCACCACAGCGCCACTGCCGCCCCCGCCGCAGCAGCAACAGCAGCAACAACCACCAGACAGCGCGAAAACGTTGCGTGCCGTGCGAGGTGGACGTGGCGGACGTGGTGGGCGTGGCCGCGGTGCCGCTGGTAAGCTGAAGAAGCGCTCGGCCTCTCAGTCGCAGCCGCGGCTGCCTCCACCGCCGGCCTTCCCCCTCCGCGCACTGGTGGTGGCCGACTGCCCTGGGCTGCAGCTCCACAAGGTCCCCTTCGCCGACTTCCGTCAGCTGGAGGAAGTCTCCGTGATGTATCAGCGCGGTGTGCGGGCATCCGACCTCGCCGGCGTCTTGGAGCAAGGCAAGCTGACCACGCTGCGCCTGCAGGAGGTTTTTGTCGACGACAGCTTTGTGCAGCAGCTGTGCAACTGCACGAGTCTGCAGGAGCTGAATCTGAGCTTCTGCCGTGGGATGCGCGGGGTGCAGGCGGTGTGGCCGGCGCTGGCGGAGTCGCTGCGCGTGCTGAACGTGTCGTACAGCGACATCGACGACGAAGGGCTGGCGGGGCTGACGGCGTGTCGGGTGCTCTGCAACGTCTACGCGCGCGGCTGCGCACGTCTGCGCAGTGTCGAGCCTTTCCGCCGCCTCCCCGGCTCCGTCGGCATCATCGACCTGACCGACTGCAGCGGGCTCGAGAACGACGGTTTCAGCGAGCCGTTCGACTGCACGGGAGTGTACCGCCTGCTGCTGGCCGGCTGTGGCAAGGTGCGAACCGTCACCGGGCTGCGCTCGCTGGGCATGCTGGAGGAGCTTAACCTGGCCAACACGAGCATCGATGACAAGAGTTTCACCGCACTAGCGATGGACCGGGACGCGTTGGTGCTGCAGACGCTGACGCGGCTGGACCTCAGCGGGTGCCGGTACATCGCCGACCTCGCCGACTTCGCCGCCGCCTCCACGACGGCGCTGCGCAATTTAGGCAGTCTTAACCTCGCCGGCAGCAGCATCTCGAATCGCGGCGTGGCGCACGTGGCACGGGCGGTGCAGAGCAACGGGAGCGGCTGCCTGTCAGAGCTCGACGTCAGCGGGTGTGCGGGCGTCAGCCAGCTCGGCCCGCTCGGCGCGGTGAAGTCGCTGCGCACGCTGAACGCCTCGTGCAGCGGCGTCAATGACGACGGCCTCGCCGCCTTGGTCAAGACGTCCGTCGATGCCTTCAACAAGGAGCTGCGCGTGTTGAACCTTAGCGGGTGCACCGGCGTGAGCAATGTTGGCTGTCTTGGCCAGCTGGCTCGCCTCGCCGTGCTGAACCTTGCCGGGACGACGGTGGACGGGCCGGCGTCGTTTGCCGGCCTCGCGAACTGCGTAGGCCTGCAGGAGCTCGACCTATCCGAGTGCATGCACCTCGACTCCGTCACGGAGTTGGTGCCGCGCCTCACAAAACTGCTGTCGCTCAACCTCTCCTTGACCAACATCGACAATGCGAGCGTGGCGGCGGTGGGCGGTGCGCTGAAGGAGCTGGAGGTGCTTCAGCTGAGTGGGTGCCCGCGGGTGACCTGCATCACCGCCCTCGGCGACCTGCCGCTGCTGCAGCGGCTGAACCTTTCGGCGACGCGGGTAACCGACGTGGCGCCGCTGGTGCGTTGCCCGCAGCTGTGGGACCTCTCCGTGTGCGCTTGTGCAGCCCTCACCACCCTGCAGCCCCTGGCAACGGCGCGTACGCTGCAGCGCCTCGACGCCTCTGGCACTGCCATCACAGCGGACAGCTTCCAGGTGGACTGGGCGTGTGCCGCGCTGGAGGAGCTCGACGTGCACGACTGCGCCGCGCTGCGCGGGGTCAAGCCCGGTGCACTGCGCCAGCTTGTCTCGCTGCGCCGCGTCCACGCGAGCGGCTCCGGCTTCGACGACACCGCCGTCGCCGCACTGGCGGAGTGTGAGAATTTGTGCGAGGTGCAGCTTAGTGACTGCCCCATCACGTCTCTCAGCCTCCTCGGCGTCGTACCCACGCTGCAGTCGATCATCGCGCACAACATCAACGTCACCGAGGAGGGCATCGCGGGGCTGGAAGGGTCGGAGAGCCTCAGCACGCTTGACCTGACGGGGTGCGCGGCGTTGCGCGATGTGTCGGGGCTGCGTGCGATGCGCAGCTTGACGGTGCTGACGCTGCGCGGCAGCGGGGTGACGGACGCGTCTTTCGCCGCCGCCGCAGCGGGGTCGTGGGAGCAGAGCGGGCTACGTGAGTTGAACGTTTCGGGGTGCGCCGGCTTCCGCGAGCCTGCCACGCTGCACACCGCGCCTGACTTGGAGGTGCTGCGTGCCGCTGGCTCCGGCCTTAACGACGCGGGGCTGCGCCTGGTGGCGCAGTGCCCGTCGCTGCGTCGCCTCAACGTGTCCGACTGCGAGCAGCTGACCGACCTCTCTTCGCTGACCATGTTGGACGGTCTCACACATCTCGACGCGAGCAACACCCCCATCACCTCACTCGCGCCTGTGGGAGCGACGGTGGAGCGGGAGGGGGATGAGGAAGAAGAGGTTGAGGCCGGTGCGGAGACCGCGGCGGCCACGGAGAGCCGGCCGCCTGCAGCAACAGCAGCAGATGCACAAGATGCAGCGGGCCCAACCAATGTGGAGGACAGCGCGAACGGCGACTTTGCGGGCTGGGTGGAGTCTTCGCACCTGCGCCACGTCGTTCTGCGCGGCTGCGCCGCTCTCGCCGATGTCTCCGCGCTGCGCCACCTCGCCGCGCTCCACAGCGTCGACCTCGCCGGCAGCGGGGTGGAGGGAGTGAGCTTCGCACAGAGCTGGTCCACCTGTGAGTCGCTTGAGGTGATGAACGTGTCCGACTGCGCAAAGCTGGAGGACGTGCGGGGGTTGTGGGCGGCGCCGCACCTCATGCAGCTCCGCCTCGATCGCACCGCCGTGGACAGTCTGGCAGGGGCGGAGAGCTGCACCTCGCTCGAGGTGCTCGAGGCGGCGGAGTGCCGGCGACTGAAGGACATCGCGGCGCTGCGGAATCTGCCGCGGCTGCAGCAGCTTCAGTGCAGCGGCAGCGAGATCACGGACGACTCCTTTGCCGAGCCGTGGACGGCGCCGCACCTGCTGGAGGTGAACTTCACCGGGTGTCTGCAGTTGCGGGATGTCGGTGCGCTGGGTCAGCTGCCGCGGCTGCGCAGCGCCACCTTCGCCAACACGTACATCACCGACGTCGCCGTGCGGGATTTGAGCGAGGCGCCAATGCTGGAGGACTTGGACTTTCGCGGCTGCTCGCGGCTTGCCCACCTCGGCACGCTCTCCCGCATGCCCCACATCCGCGCCCTCTACCTTTCTCGCACCTGCATCGGCAACTTCACCTTTACCAGCGTGTCGCGGTGCAAGAAGCTGGAGGTGCTGGAGATGGAGGACTGCCCGTACGTCACGAATGTCTTCGTCGTCTTCGAGTTTGGCCAGCTGCGCTTTCTCAAGTTTCCCCCGCTGTCCCGCATGGTCGGCTCCGTCCTCCACACGTGCCACAACCTCGAGTACCTCTCCCTTCACGGCTGCCCCGACTCCTTCGAGATTGAATCCCTCTCCATCCTGCCGCGACTGCGCGTGCTCGACTTCCGCGAGAGTGCCATCAAGAAGACGGTGCTGGCGGCTCTCAATGAATGCGCTTCACTCGAGGAGGTCGACATCAGCTACTGCACCGAGATCACCTCCTTCGACGCGATGGGCCGCCTGCCCCGGCTGCGCTGCCTCTCTGCCGCAGGGCTGCCGGTAACCGACGACGTCTGCGTGAAGCTGACCGAGTACCCGCTGCTCGAGAAGCTCGTGTTGGCGGAATGCCACCTGCTGCGGGACGTGTCGGCGCTGCAGGGCCTGCCGCAGCTGCACCACCTCGACGTCTCGGAGAGCGGCGCGGGCGAGGAGAGTTTTGTGGGCATTCGCCACATGCGCGCACTGGAGGAGCTCAGCGTGCACGGCTGCACGGCCATTCGCAGCTGCCGGCTCCTGTCCGAAGCACCAGAGGGTGCGGCGGACACCGCAACCATTTGCCTGCCCCGATTGCGGCTGGTGGACCTTTCGGGGACTGGCATTACGGCGGCTTCGTCGTCGGAGGACATCGCGGCGCTGCGTCGACAGTGTCCGCTGCTCACGAAGGTGTACCTCAGCGGCAGCCGGGCGAACTCATCGGTGCCGTCGGCGGTGGCGAACATCTGAAGGCGACTGACGGGGGGCTAGGTGGGAGGCAGACACCCGAGGAGGTGTCTACCTAAAAAAGGAAAAGATTTTTTGTTGCTGACGTATCCGCTTTTGTTGTTGCCTTTTTTTTCCTACTGTTGCTTGATACTTTGGGCCTCGCATCCCTCGGTGCTCTTCTTGCTGTGATTTTTTTTTTCGTTGTTAAACGCTGAGCATGGCTGAACTTCCGCAGTCTGCCTTCTTTTGAGTCTTCGGTTGTTTTGTTAATATCTATTCCTTGGTGCCTCCACTGCCACTGCGAGAGACAGGCGCGCAGAAGTTGCCTATCGAGTCGAGAAGTTGACTGTTATTCTTTTTACTTTTCTTTTATTTGAATCTTTGAATCTCTTACTTTATTTTTCCTTTTGTTCTTGAGCCAGCTACGCCGGTCTCGCAGTAGAAACATTGTCTTAATCGTTTTCCTACCCTTTTCTTTGTTTTGTTCTTTTCCTCACGTGAGTGATACGTTACTCTTGTCGCAACGTTAATTATCTTTACGACATCTGCGCTGTACGCGTTGATGGTCAAACTTGCAGATTTTTTGAGAAGCCGTTTCTCAGTTGACTAGTTTCGCCTCTTTCTGTTCCTGAAATACCATCGTTGCTTTTTCTTTCTTCTCCACTTTTAAATAAACAACTTAAGGGGAAACATACTCGCGGCGGATATCTATATTTTGGCACTTTTGCTCAATAAAAAATTTCTGTTTTTGCTCACGCTATTGCAGTTGAGGGGCAAAGAGGTGTGTGTATATAATTTTCTTGAGCCGTTTTGACGGAGGTATAGCCATGTTAATTATAGATTAGTGAACCAGGCATAAGATTGCAGCGTTGAGTATTTGTAAAAATTTCACCGAAAAAAAAATGAAAAGAAAGCGGTGGCCTGTTTGCATGTTTTTTTCTCCCCTCTTACTACCATCTCTCTCTCCCTCTYCCTCTCTTGCTTCTCCGTATTCTTTTGKTTCCCTTTTATRATATTGTTGACTGTGCTTAGCTTACAGTTGTTTTCTCTCCTTGTTTGATTTACTTTTTTAAAAGACCTTTCAACCTTTGACCTCAAACATCATTAAGCCGGACACACCTACACATAGACCTCCTTTGATTTTTTTTCTTGACCGACGTTGCTTCCCTTTTTGTTCTCTCAACATAGCAGTTTTTACTTCTATTTTCTTTCCCTTGCTACACAGCTCTCCTTCTATACACACCAAAACTCCTTCTTTACGCAAACAAACAACAATTTTGCAGCCCACATTTCACTCGAACACGCACTTCACATCATGTTCTTCGCAGGTGGCACTTTTGGGCACGAGAGTGAGGCGCGCGAGGCCAACAAGCGCCAGACCGGACGCCGCCATCAGCCGCGCGACATGACGGAGACGCAGACCGCAACGGCAGGGGGCAACGCGTTGGCGGTGGGAGGCGCGGGTGGCGGGGCAGCCGCCAAGTCGGGTGGTGCGGAGCGCCACGTTGGCGATCAAAAGCAGATGTCCGCCGGCCCCTCCTTCATGGACCGCATGTACGCCCATGACGCGTCCGCCACCGAGCCCGCGCACGCCGCACGGCGGCACAAGGCCGGACCAAAGGACAACCTCAACATCTTCTCTTGGCAAGATGTCGACAAGTCGCAGCCGTCGCCGCAGCAGAAGCCACTGCAGGCGGGCCGCGGCCCCCGTGCGCCGCGCAACGTGGAGCCGACGGTGGCGGTGCCCACAGCGGAGGATCGACGGGCGCAGGAGTCGAAGAAGTTCGAGACGCACGGCGAGAGCACCTTCCTGAAATTTAGCGATGCCCCGGTGGAGGGGCAGCCGGCGGCGCCCGTCAAGGCAGGCCGGCGCGTGTCGGCGCCGCGGTCGCAAGAGAATGGGATGATGGGGGAGCTGATGCGCGATCAGCAGCAGCGGCCGCACGGGAAGCGCATCCAGGCCGGGCCGACAGCGACGGGCAAGCGGAACGGCGCTGCCGCGGCGCAGGACCCGGGTGTGGCGGGCTTCCCCGGCATGGGCCAGCGTAGTGCTCCGCGGACGATGCCGCACCTCAACCGGAAGCAGGTGCAGTCCAACGTCTTTCCGCCCGCCACGCCGCCGTGGGCGCAGCACGACGACGACTTCGCGGTGCCGGACGAGGTGGCCCGCCGCGGGGCCCCGCCTGCGCCGACGCAGCCGGCGTACCGGCTTGACGAGGCCGACTACGAGGATCACGCGCATTACCGCGGCGGAAACGGCGACGACGTCGGCAGCTACGCCGACCACCAGCGCCGCATGCAGGAAATTGAGATGTACGATGACGACGACGATGTTGGCGGGCATCAGGTGGGTGGGTACGCACCAGCGTCGCAGCAGCAGCAGCAGCAGCAACATCAGCAACATGCGCGCGGGGCGAATGATGGTGGCCGCCTGCAGCCGAGGTGGTTGGATGAGCAGGAGAACGGAGACCGCCACCCCGGCGAGGCTCCGTCGGCACCGCAGGGTCGTCACGAGTACAACCCACAGGAGCACGAGTTCTTTGACGACAATCAGGACTACCAGGACCACCACGAGTACCGCTAAATACTGTGTTTCGCGTTCTAAGTAAAAACTGCGTTTAGAGATAATGACTTTTTTCTGGGAGTCAAGGAGAAGGCGAATGCCACAAAACTCTTCCGATGCTTGTTCTGTGGTTAGAGTACCATGAAACTTGCTGCTTTTTTCTTCCGTTCTCAAGAGGACAGTTCGAGAAGGGCGAAACCGACACACAAATGCTCATGATCTCAGTTTCTGCGGTTCTTTCGAATGATCATGAGCCTTTTAAAGTGCAATGCGACAAAACTAGTCTACACTAACTGACATTAACAGTACAGGGTTTCGCACTTAAAAAGTTGCAGCTGCGCTGTCAGCTAGGTCTTTGCCAAAAAATCTATTCCTTCGCAATGGTAACTACAATGAATTTTTTTTTCCTGTATTGTATTCTTATAGCGAGAGAGAAAGGAGAAACGTTGACTACATCTGCTATCCGAATGTATACTTTTGCTTTTTTAAGGTTCTTTAACAAATTACGAGATAGATGTATTTACGCTTATAGACTCAAATTAATAGGTAAAAGGGAAAGGACAATTACAAGTGAAGAACGTTGAACAAATGTGTTTGATGCTTGACAGGCGCGCTTGCTTTACAAAGAGACTTTGAATTTATTCAAAACTTTTTTCTGAGCCGCTTAGCACTTAAATTGTGCTTCAGCAGCTTTTTTAGAACCTTTACAAAACATAGATTATTTATGGGAGGCGCGATGTTTCTCAGCTGGTTCGCAGGCGTTCAAAAATTCTGGAAATGACAAATAAATGAAGTGCAAAATGAAAAAGTGATGCGCTTTTCTTTTCTGCCGCCACTTTCCTCGCTCGCCCTTCTACACAAAATTTTAGATGCACAGAGCTGACGTGAACAGGGATCAAACCGAAACGCTTTATTTAGAGCCCCACCGACAACACGAACGTCACGTAACTTGCTTGTTCGACAAGACAGGCTTTTTTTTCTTCTGGTACCACACTGTATTTTTGACGGCTACAGAAAACTTTATACAATTATCTTCTAACACAGTGATTTTCATAAAAACGCAGGTGCGCGACACCCCTTTTTCTTTTCATAGACTTTTATTCTTATACTTTGCACTATACACGTCAATAGATCTGCTATTTTGCAGACCATCATCCTTTCCTTTTCTGATCAGTTTTCGCAGCTGAATTCGATACATATGGGATGAAAAAGGCGGAATGGCCCGTGGCATCGTTCTCTCCTTCCGCGCTGTGGCTTTGCCACTTGCCAACCTCCACAAGGCCAACCTCTCTTCCCTTTTGCCCTCAAGCTCCTGCAACCTCTGAGCTCTGCACACGCGACGTTCGGGGTGCGTGGTTGAATCGTTCACTACGACGGCAAGTTGACACAGGCCGCTGTCTGCCTTCAATTCGGACACCGCACATCTCAAGTTGTGCGCAGCTGCGCTTCTACAGCGCTCCGACACCGTCCACTTCAGATGTTCACACCCCTTCCGCAGCAAACCGTAGCGCCGCTGAAGTTGCGTTTGAGGCAGCCATGTTCGGCGCCTTTGCCCATCCCTCCGTCATGGAACACTCTGCATCGGCGCGCGCATCAGCCAACACGGCATTGAACGAGGCGGAAGACGTTGTGGACGTTGTTGGGGTACATGCTTCCCCACAAGCTGGAAAGAACGCTACTGATGGATCTGCGGTGCGAAGAGCGCACGACACGTTTATACACACAAAGATTGAAGAGGACTGCACTGCGTCGAAACTCTCTTCAACAGCATCAGCGCCACCTTCACGGAGACGAGCTGACGGACCTGCGCAGGAGCAGCACCAAGCGGAGTCTTTGTCACTGTCTGAAGAAGCATTTGAGCGCGCTCTCTATAACAACTTTTTTGAGATTGCCAACGGGCCGGCTGCGGATGAGGAAGAAATTACAGCCTCGACTGAAAGTGCAAAGGCACAGGTGACGCAGGTGAGCGACACAACCACACCATCTTCGAACGAAAGCAATTCGACGGAAAACGTTGCGGCAGCTGCACGTCGAGGAGTAGAACTAAGCTCTGCCGCCGCAGAAGCAGCCTTTGAACGTGCGATGTTTGGCTTAGACACCACCGAGCCCAAATCAACGGTTGACAATGCGAGGGAAGAGAATCAGCAAGGTTCTTCTCGAGCTACCTTACTGCATACAACAAACGATAGCGAGAATGTGGTGGATGCACGCAAGAGCGCCAACGCTGCGGGCCACGCAAATGGCAAAGCCGAAGGTGCAGCGCTGACTGAGCCGCAAGATCTCGGCAACGAAGATTCCGCAACAACGACACCAACAACCTTCACCTCAAGCTGCACAGCAGCTGCAAATGCTCCTCAGGAGGTAGAGACGGCGACTACCCATCAGACGATGCACTCAAACACGCGAAGGGAGATGACGCTTGAGGAGGAGCTTGATTTTGACGAGGACGAACATCTGTTCGAGGCCGACGAGCGACAAAACATGCCACGCTACGTGCCATTCGCGGCGCCAGTGCCATCAAAATCAGTGGCCGCCGGGTCTCCAGCGCAAGACGAAGGAAAAGAAATTGCAGATGCTGAGGATGAAAAGTCAAGCGAACTGGCGGATAAGGAAACGTCTGCTTTGCACGACGCCGAACACGTGGAGGATCCTCTCTTGCCGCCGCCACCACCGACTGTTTCCATGACGTGCCCGTTCCAGGTAGATGCATGCGATGATATAGAAGAGGCAGGCGTGGATGCCAAAAGCTTGCGTGACGCGTTATTCGGCATTGCAGATCACGGCACGACTGTTGTGACGCATCGCGAGCCTGTGGAACGGGTGGAGTCGTGCATGCCGCTGCTCGATCACGCCAGCAAAGTTCAGCTTTTTTATGAGAGCGGCTGGCTGCTCCAGCTCGAGGAGCAGGAAGAGCGATGGCGAAGGCAGGCGCGTCGTCGCCATAACTCGACATCAACCCCTTTGGAGGGAGACAACAAGTTGTTAGACAGCGTTGCTGCTCCTTCTGACGCGCCTGAATTCGACTCAGCGTTCTTTCAACAAGCAGCAGCTCCAGAGCTATCCACAAGCCTTTCCACAACGGAGGAAAGCGATGCAATTCCTTTTACTCATCGCGAAGTGGTTGGCCGCAGTAAGGTGCTTCGCTGCCTTGTCTTTCGTCTCTTGCGTTCTCCGCAGTTGTGGTGGGACGCGGTGCAGGAGGTGGTGGAGGCAGCTGTGGCAGAGGCACAAACGAGAGCAAGCAGAAGCAAGACAAACCCTGACGAGTCGAGTGGCGCAGCAGGTGTTGAGTTCAGTCTTGACGACGTCATCATCACGGAAGAATCCCTCTCGTCCCAAGACGCTGCTGTTAAGGAGCCGAGTCTGACCAGCCCTCCCCTCTGCGAAGTGCTGACCACGGAGTCTGTGCACGCGGCCATGTCGCGTGTCTTCGGTACGCATCCGCTGGACGTGCACTTCTTCAGTGACGCTCTTCAACGCGAGCTGGTGGACATGTGTCGCAGTGCGAAGCACAACGCCGCCGCGGCCTCAGCTGCACCGCCATCTCAAAGTTGCTTTGCCGGTCCTGCCGCGACCTGGAAGGCGTTTGTGCTGGCGCACCGCCTCGACCACACACGAGTTTGCGGCCCGCACGTGAAGCCGTTTAGTTACGGCGAGTTTCGGCCTACGATCACGGCAGCGGAGCTGGCCCCGCTGCGGTACTGCAACGCCGTCGCCTCGTGGAATGCGCCGCCGTCCGAGGAGCGCGCGACGGCCGAGAGCGTCGCATCCAACGCTGACTTGTCGCCCTCCAGCCCTTCCGTGCCCCTGCCCGGCTCTGCCGCCCTTTCAGGCGCGAGCAAGCCTGTTCGTGATGACGCCGCACAACAAGGCACACGTGTTTTTGCCGACCTGAGTGAGGCAGAGCAGAACGCGTTCCTCTTTGGCGAGGCCAGCGCGCAGTTGTCCACGAAGGTGCGCTCGTCGGACGGCATCTTCCTCGTTTACGGCCAAGATGGTGTTTCCTTTGAGGAGCAGGACCGGCTGCGCGCCGCCGAGCAGGCGCTGAAGGAGGCCGAGGAAATGGAACGTGCGCTGCAGGAAGAAACTGATTGGATTGACACGCAGCCGCGTTTGACACCGCTGGAAAAGGCGCGTGCCGACGAGATGGCGCGTGTGCGGCTCTACGACGTCGATCGCGTGGTGCTCGAGTTGACGAACGCGGAAGGCCGACCGCGTCGCAGCGGCCCTTCCAGCGGAGACGACCCGGAGAGGAGCAACCCTGAGGTGCCATTCCTGTCCGCCGCTGCCACCTCCTCCGCCTTTCTGTGGAGTGTGGCCTTTCCACCCACCGCAGCGCCGGAGCAGCGGCCCTCGTCTGGCCGCGGTCGCGGTCGTGGCGCGCGGTCTGGCCGGCAGGCCAAAGCAGCTTCACCCTTCCAGCTGCAGCTGCAGAATTGCGAGGACGTCCAGCTGGCGGCGCTGTGGCACCGCTTTCTCCATGCCTCGACGGGCGAGCTGCTTGACAACCTTGTACACGTGCAGCACTGCGAGACGGAGCTGCTGTGCGCGGCGGCGGCGGAGCTGCTTGTGCAGAAGGCTTTCTGGCTGCTCTTCTACAGCCGAGATGAGGTGCGTGCCGTCACACATCCGATGCGCACCTACGAAACCGTGTGGAACTTGCACGATCAACTTGTTGAGCTGGTGACTCTGCCGCTCGATCGAAAGGCAGAAAATGCACAAGAGTCGAGCATCGGTGAAAATCTGAGCACTGCAGTGGAAGCAGCACAGCTGCAAACGTCTAATCGACCAGCTTTCAACGCGTTGCCGCTGGCTAGTCAAGTCAGTTACGCGTGCTTTGGCTGTGCGCACATGCCGTTTAACAGCACTGGCGCAGCTCTTGTTGTCGCACCTGCGCTCCCCACACCACTTAACGGTCCGAAGGAACTGTACGACGCACTGAGGAAGATGAAAGCGGAGACTGCGAAGAAAGCGACGCCAAATGCGAGCTCCACCGTCAGTTTTACCGCGGACAGTTACCAGAGCTTGTCCGATGAGCAGCAGTTGGCTGTCGGCTTCTGCTTCCCACGCAACGCATCTGAGGTTGCGGAAGAAAGGGGTCGTACTGCGGCGGTTGAGCAAGACGTGCTACAGGAGGAGCCTGAGTCGATCGTGGACTTTGCAAACGGAATGACAGTGGTGAGTGCCAAGGCAGAAGATCACACCACCGCCGCGTCACACGAGTCAATGAGAGACACCGAGCCCGCGCGGCCTGCGACGGAGGAAGATGAAGAAAATGCGCCGAACGTCGCTCTTGTTGCATCTGAAGCCAACGATGATGAGTACGGAGAGCCCCTCTGGAAGACGGAAGGAGACGACAACAACGCAGCAGGTGTTCCTGTCAACGCAGCACTGCCGTCATCGTCAGACACACAACCACCAGAGACAGAAGTGAACGTAATTGCCGAGGAGAGTGAAAAGACTCTAAGGAGACTGAAAACGCAGCAGCAGGTACGCGACGCGGTGGAAGCGAGCTTGTACAATTGCATCGCCAATTTTCAAGCCGCCGGCCTTCTTCCTGTGCCGTCGATGCTCGTGGCGATTGACAGCATCCCGGCGGTGGCCCTCACGGCTGCTCAAAAAGCGGCGATCCAACGTGCGGCAGATGCCGTAGTGGCGAGCTTGCACGACGCCGAAGTTGCGGAGCGCACAAACGCGGTGGAAGAGCACGCAGGTAGCGAAGACTCTAATACCCGCGACGGCGTTGCAGAGACGGCTATCCATGCTGCTATAAAGGCTGTTACGGCTGCAAAACTAATAGAGCACGATCATACAAGAGAGGAGGAAAAACAGTCATTAACGCGACAGAGGACGCGTAGAAGAGGAAAACGCACGTCTGTCCCTTCCGATCGTCCAACAAAGGCAATCGGAGAGCCACCCGCTCCGACTGCCACCGCTGCTGTAACCCGACATCGGCGGCGCCGAGGAAAGAAAGCTGCTGATCGAGTTGAAGCCGACGCCGTGGGAGTTCAGCCGGTAAAGCGCAAGCAGGGGCGTCCCCCACGGCGCTACAACGCCGACGGCTCGTACACAAAGAGCCCGTACGTTCACTCGGCAGCGTACTTGGAGAGGAAGAAGCGGAAAGAGCAGGGACAACTTTTGTAGACTGATGAGGCCGTTCGCATCGCGCCAAATGAAGGACAAAGGAATGATTTTGCGGATCAGGGTTGCCATCTCTTAACTTGATCAGCTTTTCCGAGTTGGCTAGTTGATCAAATACAACAAACAAAAAATGTTGACTAATAAGTGAGCGTTTAGTTTACAGGTTAGAATATATCGAAAAATAAACAGAAAATTAGCAGTTGTTTTCTCCTGCTTAAGCGCTTTGACACGAGAATGAATTGTAGGCATGTTTAGCGCCTCGATACTAAAGAAAGAACGGAGAAATCTCAAGTGTTGCTCTTTTTACACTCCTCGACTTGACGGATCGTCTGTTGAAAAGGCGGCTCTTGCACATCATTTTTCATCTCCTTGCGTTGCAAACGTTGTTCCAGTGCTGTGTTTACTGTTGGAAAGCACCACTTTACTATTGCACCTCTTTCATTTTTCCTTCTTCTAATCTTACTTTTTGCTTCTCTTGTGTTTGCTCCCATGAATTGTCAAACATGGACAATACGCGAAGCGTATTTAAGCTGTGCATATTGCCTCACTTCCTTTAGGTTGAGTGTGCGGCAACGCTAGGAGATCTCAAAAACTGGCATTTCATCAAGTCAGTTTCGACGCACCTATAAACTCGCGTTGAAACTCAATAAAAAGTCACGGAGGTTCAAATACTTAACAGTAGAAAGACTGTTTTTCAACAGCTGTCACCTATTGGAGACTTGTCGGCTGGCGTTTTTGGCGTTAGTTGAACACAAACTTGTCAAACTTGCATTGAGGAAAGGCTTCATCACGATTGCATTGCTGAACGGCTTTGTAGCTATCGCCTACAAACTCCTAAATTTCCTCGCTTTTGTACCAAAAATTTAATGTTCTGATCTACGTCCCCTTTCTTATTGCTATTAATCTGAAAGCTTTTCTCTTTATTCTTTGGCCCCCTTTTTTTTTCGCCCCGCTGACTTTGTTTCAACTGGAAGGGTAAAGCTTTGTGTTTTTCTGTCCGTTTGACTAAAGTGCTTCTTCGCCAAGCTTTTGGTCGT
>MDUD01007626.1:0-10144 GCA_002216565.1 Crithidia mellificae | reverse complement strand
GTTTTCCGCATGCGGTGCACTCGACGCGTTCTCATCGACTTCGTCTTCGACACGCCGTCGCGCCGGCAGCGCAACACGGCACGCCAAGTGGAGCACTGGCGCACAAAGAAGTTGCAGGAGAGCCGCACGACCACCAACCCGTACCACAAGGCGCAGTACGTGAACGCATTCTTGGAGGCCCAGAGCGCTGCTGCGGTGCACCGACACGCCGTGGACGCGCAGCCAGCCTCGCAGGCGCTGCTCGCCAGCAAACTCGAAGGCTCACGGAGTGCCTCACAGGAGTTGACGGAGCTTGCGCACGAACTAGAGACACGCTATCAGGGCACAAGCAACGGGAACAGCTCATCGCCTGCGCTGACATCAGGCAAGAGTTCTCTTGAGGTTCGAGGTGCGACGGCGCGGCAACAAACAGGACTCATCGAATTTGGCGCCTGGCGCAGCACCAGTGACGGCGACGCACGCCTCCATCAGCGCATCCGCTCCGTCGATGTGACGCGGCACTGCGTCATTCGCGAAGCTCGCACCCCGCCTGAGCTTTCACCAGAGGTGATTCAGCGTGGGCTGCCTCGTCGACCCGCTCCCCCTGCGGTGCACGGCCTTCTTCGCTACCTCGACTCTCGCAGCTTTCGTGCCACCACAAAGCCGATTGAGATGGAGAAGCTGCAGAGTCGAGTAAGAGAGGCACTGCAGGCGCTGCGGTACTCTCATGAGATGCAGAAGAGCGTTGCCCTTTTTGCTGTCTACGCACTGAGCTGTCACCGTGACTGGTCGACGGCCTCCGCATTTGTTTTATGGCTGCATGCCCAGTGGCCACTGCTGACGGACTGCACTAATAGTCTGGAGGCCGCCCATGCGTCATCCAAGGCGGAGAGCACAAGTGTGTGCGTGACAGACACCTCCCACTTTGTGGCCCTTCTCTTCGACACGTTGCGGTGGGCGTCGCCGAGCCATCCAGCTGCGCTGCCAACGCTTGAGGAGTTGACGGCATTCTGTGCGGCCTTTGCTCGCATCTCCAAAGAGCGCGCGGCAAGTGACAAGGCAGCTGTTGACACCGATGGAGACGCGCTACCGTGGACTCCGGTGGTGGCGGCGCCGCTGCTCTCCATCGCAGGTCTGCGAGAAAGCTGCGACACCAACTCCCCTACACCATCGTCCAGCGCGAACGATCTCGAAGCTGTTCATCGCCTCACCGATGTGTACTGTGTGCAGCGTGTTGTGCCGTCCTCGTACCGCCACCGAAAGAAGCAGGCCACTGCACTGGCGTACATGCCGCCCCTCGCGTGGGGGGAGCACCTGCGTGCGCTGCATCGCTGTGGTGCGTCTCTCGCTGCGCTGCAGGCCGCAACGGATGCGCTGACCGACGCGGCCCGCACCCGACACGCCACGCAGCTTCTGTCGAACACGCACGTCTGGAACGCCTATCTCGCCTGCAGCCCTGGGTGGCACGCCGTGGAGGTTTTTGAGAAGAATCTGAAGCCGTACGGTGTGCGTGATACGCCTGCCACGCTGGCAGCCGTGGTGACGGCGCTGCTGAACGACAAGACGGTCGCGTCTCGACTTCAGGCGCGTGCCTTGTGGGATCAGCTGGGCAAGAGGTACACGGCGAAGAAAATGACCACAGGGACGTGTTCCACCGTGCTGACACACGTGCGGCTGCTGGAAGCAGAAGGTGACCGAGTAGGCTTAGCGAAGTTGCTGATCTCGTACGAGCAGCTCTACGAGTGCTTTGGTGTCCCACTGGAGTGGTACGAAAAGCAGCACGAGTCTACTACGAAGCGCCATGCCAGTACGAACATGAATGAAGTGACGGCCGAAGAAGGCCAGCGCTTGCTACAGCACGCCTGCGCTGCCTTCCCCTTCCTCATTCCTCCTGCTGTGCAGGTCGCCTTGACGGAAGCGCTCCTCCGTACGGCAGAGGTGGAGTCAAACACATCCATCCCGCCTGTGGCCGCCTCTAACGCAGCTGGGCGCGGTGCAGAGAGCAACGTGGCACCGGCTGCAGACACTGCTACGCCTGAGCTGACAGCGGAGGACCTCGCCGCAATGATGTAAAGGAAAGTGTGTCGTTGATCTTAATTTTGTGCGATTTCACAATAAATTTCACTTGTACTTCGTTATTCACAATACTTCTAGTCTCAAAGACCACAGAAGCAATAAGTACGCACAACATAATTTGCCGTTGATGACAATTTGTCTTGGATATGCTCTAGCCCAGTCTGTTCTTAAAAAAAAAAGGAACGCTTTAGTCATCTTAAATTCAACCGCTTTTAATTTCTTCCTTCACCCATTTCCTTTTCTCACCTTCAAAGGTTCTACAAAATACTTAGGCGGTTATGAAACACTAACGTCGTGCTTTAATCTTGTTCTCATCACGAGTTTTATTATCAGTATCACTATTTTCCAAAGCGCTTTTTATACAGACAAAGGAGCGCTCGTAGAGCTGATCTGTCTCTCTTTTCATCCCACCCATTTTTAGTCCTAATTAACAAACGTCAAATTAACATTTTTGCAAGCTATTCTGTCAGAGTGCAAGCGACTGCCACCGCCCGCGTGCGACGCCAAGCTGCTTCTTTTCTTACGTCTCTTGCTCCTATTAATTTGCTCAGTCAAACTTGTTAGGACGGTTTGGCACGTGCTTTGCGTAACTTTCAAAACCAAAACTATTCTTTGAGTCTCTTGCATCACGTCAACTTTCATTTGTTAAAATAAAAGTGAAAAGAAGACTTTAAACTCTTTTTCGTTGTGCACCGCCATAAGGTGCGCCGGCGTCTTTTTGTGTGTAAGTGCACAACTCGCCCAATAAAAGCCAATACAACGCTTTGATTTTGTTTCTATATCTTTTCCTTGTACCTCTACTGCAGTTTTTGTCGAAGCGACAGTTCATAAATACACATTGCCATCTTTCCTGTTTTATTGGCTTCTCTTACTCAACCAGACCAAACGAGAGTTTACGTCCAAAGTCAACCGGCTGCGCTGTAAATTGGAAGCGCAAGCCTAAAAAAACGGTGTTTAATAAGCTAGTTGTTTTCTTTCTTGGTTCTTTTTTTTCTTTTTGTTAAAGCCGTTTTCCTTTTCTCATTTTACGTTTTTTGTGTGCACCATTCCTCCGTCTTTTTTGTCCAAACAAATATTTTTTGACTGGAAGCACCGCACAATGTTCCAAGTCCCGCGAGAACATGCTGCAGAGCTGGAAGAAGTGAAGCAAGCTGTTGGCATCCGCCACCACTACCTCGACGGCTGGATCTACCTTTTCCTGTCCAACAAGAAATTCGACATCAAGGAGACCGTCGCCAAGCTGCGGCGTCGCGATGCGATGGAGCGCGACGTCTTCGCCAAGTACACCATCACCGACAGCCTGCACGCCTCGATGCGGGCGGGTATTGTGCAGTACATCGGACGCGACCGCGACGGCCACCCGGTGCTGTACTTCAACACGGCACGCGACAGCCCCAAGGCGGATCAGCGTCCAGAGCGTCAGGCGAACATGGACATGTTTCTCAGCTGGGCGGTGCGCTGCGATAAGCACAACCCAACGGCGATGGCGACGTGGCTCATCAACCAGAAAAATGCCTCGATGCTGCGCAACACAGATCTCATCTTCCAGAAGGACATGGCCCTGCGCATCAGCAAGTTCTTCCCTGGCGTGGTGGGTCGCATGTACATTTGCAACATGAGCGGTGCGTTGACTTTTGTGATGAAGCCGCTGCTGCGGCAGCTGCCGAGTTCAATCAGCGACTGCATCTTTCTCTTCTCCAGCAGCGACATCCGCAACGGTGAGCTGCAGAAGCACATCGACCCGTCGGTGCTGCCGGTGGAGATGGGCGGCCGCAACGACTGCGACAACCAGCAAAACTACGAGCGTTTTGCCACGACAATCGAGAGCTACTTCGCCCGCTGCATCGCCGCGCTGAACAGCGGGTTGACGATTAAGCAGATGGAGATGATGGAGGAGTTCGGCGTGGATAAAGACGGCAACCCAATCACACCCGCGGTGACCAGTGGGCCCAGTGGAGCTGCTAGTAGCAATGGTGGGGCGACAGGCTCGTCGTTCTCCAGAAATGGCACGAGCAGCGCCTCTCCAACTGGGAGCTCCGCGCCAGGCGCGCTGCAGATGCAGGAGAGCGTGGCACCGCGTGCACGCCTGGCCCGCGCCGCGAGCGAGGAGACGCTCGACCACACCACGATGCAGGACGCGTGCGCCGTGACGGTGAATGCAACGGCGCAGGAGATCACCGTGCAGAGCGCCATCAAGCCGGGCCGGCGCGGCAGCAGTGGGCAGGAGGGCGTGTCCAACGCGAGTGCGGCAGTGGACTGGAACATGTCCTTTGCCTCCCCTCCCGTTCCGCTACAGCCCCTTGTCCATCGCGTGCCGAGCAGTGAGCTGATGGACTGCGTCAGCGTCACCGGACTCTCCCTGGACAACTCCTTCAACTCCCCCACCACCAAGAGTGGACTCTACCGTGTCGAGCTCACGCAGATAGACGAGTCCTCGTTCTCATCCGTGCTGCGCAAGGCGTACGCGCAGCGGCAGACCGAAGTCGTTTCCGCCCAGCGCGACGCCTGCGTGCGAGACTGGATCTCCTTCTGCTGCCAGTGCGTCGAGGTGGTGCCGAAGGTGGAGGCGCTGCTGGAGGCGCTGCGCCGCGGCACCGTCCCGCCGGCAGCCACCGACGACGACTTCATCGCAAAGCTGCGCCGCTGCGGGCACCACATGATCAACCTTTTCCCCCAGACCCACGCCACACTGCCCTTCCCGTTGCTGGACTGGTACGCCACGGGGGCCACCGCGCGCTACCGCAGCGCCGCCGCCGCCGCAGCCCAGGCAGCCAGCGCCGCGGATGCCCCGCCGCTGGACGCGTTGGACATGTTTGAGATCAACCCGCGCCGGCTCGCCTTCCGGCTCGACTGCACCACGCCCGACAACTTCCTTCTCTCCGCCCAAGCCGGGGCGGTGGAGTTCATCGAGAGCTGGGACGACACGATCGCGGTGGAGCAGCGGAAGGTGCGGGTGCAGCGGCGACTGCTGCTGACGTGGCCGCCGCACACGGACCGCCACACCTTTGAGGGACAGCTGCAGACGAAGGCACGGCTGCTGTGGCGGCAACTGCGGCCGCTCTTCCGCATCTACATCGAGTCGAAGGTGCGCATCGCCATTGCGGAGTTCATCCGGCACTACGGCCTCCTCGTCTCTGGGGGCCGCATCAACGAGCGGGCGGAGTGGTACGAGCAGCTCTTCACGGATGTCCTGCAGTACCGCGAGCTGCACCGCCGCAACTGGCTCTTCTACGTCTACCCCCCGCTCTCCGAGGACGAGGCGCTGGCAGAGGAGCCGCCGACGATGGCCGAGCTGCTGCGGGCACGCGGCGACACCGCCCTCACCCTCGACGCCGCCGCCTCGCTCATGACTCTCATCGAACTCTCTCTCCAGTACACGGCGGATCAGCTGACGACGGAGAACGCGACGGCCGGCGGCGCCGTGGCCACCCGCTCCATCGTGGAGCGCTACCTTGAGGTGAGCAAGACGAAGGTGTACATCCCCTACGACACCCAGCGCACTGGGGTGGTGCCGAGTGAGAGCATCGAGTGGCACAAGAAGGCCGCCGCGTCTGCCCTGCGCGAGGCGGAGGCGCCGCTGAAGGAGTTTCTCTTCACCGTCGTCAGCACCTCCGTCCTGCAGCATGAGTACCCGAGCACGATGAGCGAGGCGGAGATCAAGCTTGACCTGCAGAGGTCGAAGGGCGAGCACGCGGTGGCCATTGTGGAGCGGCGGGCACATCAGCGGGTCGCCATGTCCTTCACCCGCGTCTGCGCTGAACTGCAGGGCAGCTTCGGCAGTGACGCCTACAACTTGCTCACCACCTACCCGGCGGAGGCGGTGCACCCGGAGGGCTACGCGCTGGGGCTGGAGCTGCTGCTGGCGGTAGCCATCCTACGCAGTGGCAAGGAAAGCGGGGATAGCGGTAGCCGCGACCGCACCGCCTCGCCCAGCATTGCGGATCTCGCGCCACCACCGTCCATGTCCAGCGAGGATGACCTGTCCAACTTGTCGGTGGACGGCGTGGTGCCGGTGGAGCGGGTGATCGTGGCGGGGACGCCGGCTGGGGCGGCCGCGACGTCGGCCAACGTGAACGTGGCATCGCTGGTGGAGACGCTGACGGCGATGGAGGTGCCGGCCTCCCGCCTCGCTTCTCTCAAACGTGTCTACATCTACTGACGGTTAATCAGAAAACAAGGAAAGTAAGAGAGAGGGAGAAAGAGAATGGGTTGAAGCAGGTTTGTAGCAGAGAAAGCGTCGAGCTAAGAGAAAGACGAGAAGCTTTTTAAAATTCACTTTTATTCTCTGACTATTCCCTTTTTTACCTTTTTCAAAATTGTTCCTCTTTCTTTTTATTTCTCTGTATAATTAGACTTTTGCTTGCCCGTTTCTTTTCGTATTTTTGATCCAATTCAGGTCTCGGAGTGCTTCCTTCAGATTTGTAAATGTACGTACGTGTAGCTTACAAAAAACAGTTCACCTAACCATTACAGTGTCCCTTTGCTAGCACCGCCTCAATGTGTTTATTGGCATTCAATGTAGGTAAGCTGGCGTTAGCTGTGTACCTAAAAGAATGACCGAGAAGGTGCAGCAATGCTGACAATGAGGCGTCAGCCACCGCAGAGTCACCAGTCAAAAAANGCAATGCAGCGAGCCCTTTCTCTTTTGAACAGAACGGAGTCTAGAAAAGAAATAAGCTTTAACGCTCCTCAAGTAGCCGTAGGTTTAACATTAATCCAGTCTTGAAACTCAACTTTGCTTTTGCGGCACTTTCCCATTCTTTTTTTCCTCCTGCTTTCATGTGACTCTTATTTACGCTTTCTTTATTGTTTCATTTCCCTTTGTAGTAAAAGTGGTTCAACAAGCAAAACAATAAAAGAAAGCTTACCTCCTTTCAACATACAGTTCCATTACACCTTTTCTTCCAACATTGCACATCAACCTGCTTTGACAAGTTGTACTTCAACCTTCCACACACAAACAGACACACACACACACACTACCGCAGTAAAACAGCACCATGCCGAGCGGATCGCCCAAAACAAAGAGCAGCGGTGATGAGCGTCAGAAGAACTGGGAGTACGACGCGCCGGAGGGGGATGGCGCGGAGTACCTGGAGGCGGAGCCCTTCGCGGACTCCGCGCCGGCGCCAGACAAGAAAGTCTCTCCTGTCGACGGATCGACGGAGAACGTGGACCCTTACGACTTCGAGAGCACCGATCCGGGGAATCGCATTGCCCGCATGGACCAGGAGCGGCAAGACCGTGTGATGCGCCGCCGCACGGAGGTGAACTTCTTCCAGCGCTGGTTCAACTACGTCCTGCCCTACGGTGGCGTGGTCTCCTCCGGCATCAACCTGGCCAGCTCGTGCATTGGTGCTGGCATCATTGCCCTGCCCTCTGCCTTCAACTCCGCTGGTCTTATCATGGCCCTCATCTACATGGTCATCATCGCGTACCTCACTATCTACTCCTACATTCTGCTCGCCATCGTCGCACAGAAGACGGGTCTGCGCAACTACGAGCAGATTGTGCGTGCGGTGATGGGCCCAGGTGCGGACTACTTCCTTGCCTTCTGCCTTTGGTTTCTCTCCTTTGGTGCGGAGGTGTCGTACGCGATTTCGCTGAAGGATGTGCTCTCGGCCTTCCTCGAGAACTCACCGACGGCCCCGGCGTATTTGAAGACGCTGGCGGGTGAGCGTGTGATTACCTTTGTGCTCTGGTGCGGCTTCATGCTGCCCCTGTGCCTGCCAAAGGAGATCAACACGCTGCGCTACTTCTCGTCGGTCGCCATCGGCTTCGTCGTCTACTTCGCCATTGCGATGGTGATCCACAGTGGGATGAACGGCCTGCAGGAGAGGCCGCGGCCAGAGATCAAGTACTTCAACCACGGCAACACCGCCATCGGTGGTCTCTCGACCTTCCTCTTCGCTTTCATCTCGCAGCTGAACGCGATGGAGGTGGCGGGCGAAATGCACAAGTTTTCGGTGAAGCGCATGACCATCGCTTCCACGATTGGTGTGATGATCTGCTTTACCCTCTACTTCTTCGCCGGTCTCTTTGGCTACCTCGACTTCGGTCCGGCGGTGACAGGGTCGGCGCTGAAGATGTACAACCCGATCAAGGATAAGATGATGGGCGTCGGCTACGGTGGCCTGATGCTGAAGCTGTGCGTCGGCTACGGCCTGCACATGATCCCGGTGCGCGATGCCATCTACCACGTTTTCCAGACCGACGTGCATCACATGGCGTGGTGGAAGAACGCGTGCGTTTGTGGCTTCATGGCGGCCCTGTCGATGATCTGCGGTCTTTTCATCCCGCGCATCAACGTCGTCTTCGGCCTTGTCGGTGGCTTTGCGGGTGGTTTTATCGGTTACATCTACCCGGCGCTCATGTACATGTACTCGGGCAACTGGACCTTCTCGTCCGTCGGCTGGTTCCACTACCTCTCCACCTACCTTCTGCTGATTGTTGGCGTGATTGGTGTGGTGTGGGGTACCGCCGCCGCCATCTACGACGAGGTGATTGCTGAGCAGGGTTGAGGCACCTACGAGGTCGGAACAAAAGGTGTTGATTACACGGACACAACGCTCCTCTCTTTGACTGTGGTCTTGTGATCAGTGCACGCATTTAAATTTCCATCTTTGTTTGTTGGTTCCGCTTTTTTTGTTTTCTTTGTTTTCCACTCGATATATTTTTGTTTGTTTTCTCTATCTCTCTCTCTAGCTCATTTTTCAATTGAATGTGGCAAATGTGTTAGGTTAGCAAGTAAGAGATTGGAAGAGTCAAAACGTTCACAAGTCACATCATTTTGCTGTCTTGTTGTAAACGTATCATCCTCTCTTACTGCTTAGTCATGCGCACTCACACATTTGTACAGACACGAACACGAACCACCTTTGTTTTTCTTTTACTACCCCTTAACTCTTTGTGCTTCGAGCACTAAAGTCAGTGTGCCAGATACTGCGTCTTCTTCAAAATGGTTGAGTCTGTTACCAAGAAAGTTTCCAGCCTCTAAGAGGTAATTTGGACTTGATGAAGAGCGTCGCTGCACACGTGGTGCTAAACGGAAGAAAAAAAAATAAAGCTAAAAGCAGGTGAATTTCTTAAAGCTGTGGTAGCAACCAATTGTTGTGAATCCTTTCCTTGTTGCCTTTTCACAGTCACTAAAAGTAAAAAAAATACAAAAAACACCTGACTTTTGCTCTCCCTTTTTAGCTATTAATGATTTTACGAATTTAAGAATCCAAGATTTTTTTTTAATTGTCTTTTCTACCCGAACTTTTTTTTCTTTACCGTGCTAGCTCATCACATGGAATGATGACCTACATTTGTCTTTCGTTTTATATATCTTTGCGGAGTATTAGTCTCTTTTTTCTTTTTTTTTTTTGCTTTCAAATCAACACCTGTATCAGATGGCGAATCTGCTTACTCACCCTGTTGTCTTTTCTCGAATTATACGTAAACGTTTCTCTATATATATTGCTGCAATTACTATAGTGACGATAGCGCCATGCAGGTGCAAAGAAAAATACTGAGAGGGCCCATTAACTAAAAAAACACTCGAACAAATTCTTACCAGTGCGATGCTGCAAGAGGGCGATTTAGGGTTCTGCATCAGAGTCTTTTGTTTTTTCTTGAAAAGAATATCAAAGCGCGCGCCGAGACTCTCATTGTGAGGCTCAGTCAGAGGCAGTATCGCAACACCAATACTTCTTTTTGTGTGTGATGACTGGATGGCGATTCGCTACAAACCCCTTGCACTGTAGGAATTTGTAATAAAGTCATCAGAAAGACTATGATTTTCTTTTCATGCCATGTGCTGAGACCAAGGTTGAGTGTTTCTAATCAGCTGAAAACAACAAATAGGAGCTCTCTCTCTTTGCAGGGTTACCCAGGTGCTCAACTCTCCGTGGTTGTAAGGCATACATCATGATTGTACTGCTTGCGTGAGTTGCACGCTCATCCATTCGTGAGAATTTCCGAGGCTGGTGATTCCTTTCATGCACCTATCACAAACAAAATGCTTGGTACGCTATCAGGTTCTTGTAATTGTAGAGCAAAGAAGCACTTCATCATAAAATCAGCTAAAACCAAAAACAATAATGCA
>MDUD01007625.1:0-10149 GCA_002216565.1 Crithidia mellificae | reverse complement strand
GTTTTCCGCATGCGGTGCACTCGACGCGTTCTCATCGACTTCGTCTTCGACACGCCGTCGCGCCGGCAGCGCAACACGGCACGCCAAGTGGAGCACTGGCGCACAAAGAAGTTGCAGGAGAGCCGCACGACCACCAACCCGTACCACAAGGCGCAGTACGTGAACGCATTCTTGGAGGCCCAGAGCGCTGCTGCGGTGCACCGACACGCCGTGGACGCGCAGCCAGCCTCGCAGGCGCTGCTCGCCAGCAAACTCGAAGGCTCACGGAGTGCCTCACAGGAGTTGACGGAGCTTGCGCACGAACTAGAGACACGCTATCAGGGCACAAGCAACGGGAACAGCTCATCGCCTGCGCTGACATCAGGCAAGAGTTCTCTTGAGGTTCGAGGTGCGACGGCGCGGCAACAAACAGGACTCATCGAATTTGGCGCCTGGCGCAGCACCAGTGACGGCGACGCACGCCTCCATCAGCGCATCCGCTCCGTCGATGTGACGCGGCACTGCGTCATTCGCGAAGCTCGCACCCCGCCTGAGCTTTCACCAGAGGTGATTCAGCGTGGGCTGCCTCGTCGACCCGCTCCCCCTGCGGTGCACGGCCTTCTTCGCTACCTCGACTCTCGCAGCTTTCGTGCCACCACAAAGCCGATTGAGATGGAGAAGCTGCAGAGTCGAGTAAGAGAGGCACTGCAGGCGCTGCGGTACTCTCATGAGATGCAGAAGAGCGTTGCCCTTTTTGCTGTCTACGCACTGAGCTGTCACCGTGACTGGTCGACGGCCTCCGCATTTGTTTTATGGCTGCATGCCCAGTGGCCACTGCTGACGGACTGCACTAATAGTCTGGAGGCCGCCCATGCGTCATCCAAGGCGGAGAGCACAAGTGTGTGCGTGACAGACACCTCCCACTTTGTGGCCCTTCTCTTCGACACGTTGCGGTGGGCGTCGCCGAGCCATCCAGCTGCGCTGCCAACGCTTGAGGAGTTGACGGCATTCTGTGCGGCCTTTGCTCGCATCTCCAAAGAGCGCGCGGCAAGTGACAAGGCAGCTGTTGACACCGATGGAGACGCGCTACCGTGGACTCCGGTGGTGGCGGCGCCGCTGCTCTCCATCGCAGGTCTGCGAGAAAGCTGCGACACCAACTCCCCTACACCATCGTCCAGCGCGAACGATCTCGAAGCTGTTCATCGCCTCACCGATGTGTACTGTGTGCAGCGTGTTGTGCCGTCCTCGTACCGCCACCGAAAGAAGCAGGCCACTGCACTGGCGTACATGCCGCCCCTCGCGTGGGGGGAGCACCTGCGTGCGCTGCATCGCTGTGGTGCGTCTCTCGCTGCGCTGCAGGCCGCAACGGATGCGCTGACCGACGCGGCCCGCACCCGACACGCCACGCAGCTTCTGTCGAACACGCACGTCTGGAACGCCTATCTCGCCTGCAGCCCTGGGTGGCACGCCGTGGAGGTTTTTGAGAAGAATCTGAAGCCGTACGGTGTGCGTGATACGCCTGCCACGCTGGCAGCCGTGGTGACGGCGCTGCTGAACGACAAGACGGTCGCGTCTCGACTTCAGGCGCGTGCCTTGTGGGATCAGCTGGGCAAGAGGTACACGGCGAAGAAAATGACCACAGGGACGTGTTCCACCGTGCTGACACACGTGCGGCTGCTGGAAGCAGAAGGTGACCGAGTAGGCTTAGCGAAGTTGCTGATCTCGTACGAGCAGCTCTACGAGTGCTTTGGTGTCCCACTGGAGTGGTACGAAAAGCAGCACGAGTCTACTACGAAGCGCCATGCCAGTACGAACATGAATGAAGTGACGGCCGAAGAAGGCCAGCGCTTGCTACAGCACGCCTGCGCTGCCTTCCCCTTCCTCATTCCTCCTGCTGTGCAGGTCGCCTTGACGGAAGCGCTCCTCCGTACGGCAGAGGTGGAGTCAAACACATCCATCCCGCCTGTGGCCGCCTCTAACGCAGCTGGGCGCGGTGCAGAGAGCAACGTGGCACCGGCTGCAGACACTGCTACGCCTGAGCTGACAGCGGAGGACCTCGCCGCAATGATGTAAAGGAAAGTGTGTCGTTGATCTTAATTTTGTGCGATTTCACAATAAATTTCACTTGTACTTCGTTATTCACAATACTTCTAGTCTCAAAGACCACAGAAGCAATAAGTACGCACAACATAATTTGCCGTTGATGACAATTTGTCTTGGATATGCTCTAGCCCAGTCTGTTCTTAAAAAAAAAAGGAACGCTTTAGTCATCTTAAATTCAACCGCTTTTAATTTCTTCCTTCACCCATTTCCTTTTCTCACCTTCAAAGGTTCTACAAAATACTTAGGCGGTTATGAAACACTAACGTCGTGCTTTAATCTTGTTCTCATCACGAGTTTTATTATCAGTATCACTATTTTCCAAAGCGCTTTTTATACAGACAAAGGAGCGCTCGTAGAGCTGATCTGTCTCTCTTTTCATCCCACCCATTTTTAGTCCTAATTAACAAACGTCAAATTAACATTTTTGCAAGCTATTCTGTCAGAGTGCAAGCGACTGCCACCGCCCGCGTGCGACGCCAAGCTGCTTCTTTTCTTACGTCTCTTGCTCCTATTAATTTGCTCAGTCAAACTTGTTAGGACGGTTTGGCACGTGCTTTGCGTAACTTTCAAAACCAAAACTATTCTTTGAGTCTCTTGCATCACGTCAACTTTCATTTGTTAAAATAAAAGTGAAAAGAAGACTTTAAACTCTTTTTCGTTGTGCACCGCCATAAGGTGCGCCGGCGTCTTTTTGTGTGTAAGTGCACAACTCGCCCAATAAAAGCCAATACAACGCTTTGATTTTGTTTCTATATCTTTTCCTTGTACCTCTACTGCAGTTTTTGTCGAAGCGACAGTTCATAAATACACATTGCCATCTTTCCTGTTTTATTGGCTTCTCTTACTCAACCAGACCAAACGAGAGTTTACGTCCAAAGTCAACCGGCTGCGCTGTAAATTGGAAGCGCAAGCCTAAAAAAACGGTGTTTAATAAGCTAGTTGTTTTCTTTCTTGGTTCTTTTTTTTCTTTTTGTTAAAGCCGTTTTCCTTTTCTCATTTTACGTTTTTTGTGTGCACCATTCCTCCGTCTTTTTTGTCCAAACAAATATTTTTTGACTGGAAGCACCGCACAATGTTCCAAGTCCCGCGAGAACATGCTGCAGAGCTGGAAGAAGTGAAGCAAGCTGTTGGCATCCGCCACCACTACCTCGACGGCTGGATCTACCTTTTCCTGTCCAACAAGAAATTCGACATCAAGGAGACCGTCGCCAAGCTGCGGCGTCGCGATGCGATGGAGCGCGACGTCTTCGCCAAGTACACCATCACCGACAGCCTGCACGCCTCGATGCGGGCGGGTATTGTGCAGTACATCGGACGCGACCGCGACGGCCACCCGGTGCTGTACTTCAACACGGCACGCGACAGCCCCAAGGCGGATCAGCGTCCAGAGCGTCAGGCGAACATGGACATGTTTCTCAGCTGGGCGGTGCGCTGCGATAAGCACAACCCAACGGCGATGGCGACGTGGCTCATCAACCAGAAAAATGCCTCGATGCTGCGCAACACAGATCTCATCTTCCAGAAGGACATGGCCCTGCGCATCAGCAAGTTCTTCCCTGGCGTGGTGGGTCGCATGTACATTTGCAACATGAGCGGTGCGTTGACTTTTGTGATGAAGCCGCTGCTGCGGCAGCTGCCGAGTTCAATCAGCGACTGCATCTTTCTCTTCTCCAGCAGCGACATCCGCAACGGTGAGCTGCAGAAGCACATCGACCCGTCGGTGCTGCCGGTGGAGATGGGCGGCCGCAACGACTGCGACAACCAGCAAAACTACGAGCGTTTTGCCACGACAATCGAGAGCTACTTCGCCCGCTGCATCGCCGCGCTGAACAGCGGGTTGACGATTAAGCAGATGGAGATGATGGAGGAGTTCGGCGTGGATAAAGACGGCAACCCAATCACACCCGCGGTGACCAGTGGGCCCAGTGGAGCTGCTAGTAGCAATGGTGGGGCGACAGGCTCGTCGTTCTCCAGAAATGGCACGAGCAGCGCCTCTCCAACTGGGAGCTCCGCGCCAGGCGCGCTGCAGATGCAGGAGAGCGTGGCACCGCGTGCACGCCTGGCCCGCGCCGCGAGCGAGGAGACGCTCGACCACACCACGATGCAGGACGCGTGCGCCGTGACGGTGAATGCAACGGCGCAGGAGATCACCGTGCAGAGCGCCATCAAGCCGGGCCGGCGCGGCAGCAGTGGGCAGGAGGGCGTGTCCAACGCGAGTGCGGCAGTGGACTGGAACATGTCCTTTGCCTCCCCTCCCGTTCCGCTACAGCCCCTTGTCCATCGCGTGCCGAGCAGTGAGCTGATGGACTGCGTCAGCGTCACCGGACTCTCCCTGGACAACTCCTTCAACTCCCCCACCACCAAGAGTGGACTCTACCGTGTCGAGCTCACGCAGATAGACGAGTCCTCGTTCTCATCCGTGCTGCGCAAGGCGTACGCGCAGCGGCAGACCGAAGTCGTTTCCGCCCAGCGCGACGCCTGCGTGCGAGACTGGATCTCCTTCTGCTGCCAGTGCGTCGAGGTGGTGCCGAAGGTGGAGGCGCTGCTGGAGGCGCTGCGCCGCGGCACCGTCCCGCCGGCAGCCACCGACGACGACTTCATCGCAAAGCTGCGCCGCTGCGGGCACCACATGATCAACCTTTTCCCCCAGACCCACGCCACACTGCCCTTCCCGTTGCTGGACTGGTACGCCACGGGGGCCACCGCGCGCTACCGCAGCGCCGCCGCCGCCGCAGCCCAGGCAGCCAGCGCCGCGGATGCCCCGCCGCTGGACGCGTTGGACATGTTTGAGATCAACCCGCGCCGGCTCGCCTTCCGGCTCGACTGCACCACGCCCGACAACTTCCTTCTCTCCGCCCAAGCCGGGGCGGTGGAGTTCATCGAGAGCTGGGACGACACGATCGCGGTGGAGCAGCGGAAGGTGCGGGTGCAGCGGCGACTGCTGCTGACGTGGCCGCCGCACACGGACCGCCACACCTTTGAGGGACAGCTGCAGACGAAGGCACGGCTGCTGTGGCGGCAACTGCGGCCGCTCTTCCGCATCTACATCGAGTCGAAGGTGCGCATCGCCATTGCGGAGTTCATCCGGCACTACGGCCTCCTCGTCTCTGGGGGCCGCATCAACGAGCGGGCGGAGTGGTACGAGCAGCTCTTCACGGATGTCCTGCAGTACCGCGAGCTGCACCGCCGCAACTGGCTCTTCTACGTCTACCCCCCGCTCTCCGAGGACGAGGCGCTGGCAGAGGAGCCGCCGACGATGGCCGAGCTGCTGCGGGCACGCGGCGACACCGCCCTCACCCTCGACGCCGCCGCCTCGCTCATGACTCTCATCGAACTCTCTCTCCAGTACACGGCGGATCAGCTGACGACGGAGAACGCGACGGCCGGCGGCGCCGTGGCCACCCGCTCCATCGTGGAGCGCTACCTTGAGGTGAGCAAGACGAAGGTGTACATCCCCTACGACACCCAGCGCACTGGGGTGGTGCCGAGTGAGAGCATCGAGTGGCACAAGAAGGCCGCCGCGTCTGCCCTGCGCGAGGCGGAGGCGCCGCTGAAGGAGTTTCTCTTCACCGTCGTCAGCACCTCCGTCCTGCAGCATGAGTACCCGAGCACGATGAGCGAGGCGGAGATCAAGCTTGACCTGCAGAGGTCGAAGGGCGAGCACGCGGTGGCCATTGTGGAGCGGCGGGCACATCAGCGGGTCGCCATGTCCTTCACCCGCGTCTGCGCTGAACTGCAGGGCAGCTTCGGCAGTGACGCCTACAACTTGCTCACCACCTACCCGGCGGAGGCGGTGCACCCGGAGGGCTACGCGCTGGGGCTGGAGCTGCTGCTGGCGGTAGCCATCCTACGCAGTGGCAAGGAAAGCGGGGATAGCGGTAGCCGCGACCGCACCGCCTCGCCCAGCATTGCGGATCTCGCGCCACCACCGTCCATGTCCAGCGAGGATGACCTGTCCAACTTGTCGGTGGACGGCGTGGTGCCGGTGGAGCGGGTGATCGTGGCGGGGACGCCGGCTGGGGCGGCCGCGACGTCGGCCAACGTGAACGTGGCATCGCTGGTGGAGACGCTGACGGCGATGGAGGTGCCGGCCTCCCGCCTCGCTTCTCTCAAACGTGTCTACATCTACTGACGGTTAAACAGAAACTAAGGAAAGTAAGAGAGAGGGGGAGAGAGAATGAGTTACGGCCAATTTGTAGCAGAGAAAGCGTCGAACTAAGAGAAAAACAAGAAGCTTTTGAAAACTCCCTTTTTTCTCTTTCTCTGACTCTTTCCTTTTTAACTTTTTTCGAATTCGCTCCTCTTTGTTCTTATCTTCTTGTATAATTAGACTTTCGCCTGCCCGTTTCTTTTCGTATTTTTGATTCAACTCAGGTCTCAGAGTGCTTTCCTAAGATTTGTAAATGTACGTACGTGTAGCTTACAAAAAACAGTTCACCAAACCATTACAGTGTCCCTTTGCTAGCACCGCCTCAATGTGTCTATGGGCATTCAGTACAGGTAAAGCTGGCTTTAAATGTGCATCTAAAAGAATGACCGAGAGGTGCAGCAATGCTGACAATGAGGCGTCAGCCACCGCAGAGTCACCAGTCAAAAAANGCAATGCAGCGAGCCCTTTCTCTTTTGAACAGAACGGAGTCTAGAAAAGAAATAAGCTTTAACGCTCCTCAAGTAGCCGTAGGTTTAACATTAATCCAGTCTTGAAACTCAACTTTGCTTTTGCGGCACTTTCCCATTCTTTTTTTCCTCCTGCTTTCATGTGACTCTTATTTACGCTTTCTTTATTGTTTCATTTCCCTTTGTAGTAAAAGTGGTTCAACAAGCAAAACAATAAAAGAAAGCTTACCTCCTTTCAACATACAGTTCCATTACACCTTTTCTTCCAACATTGCACATCAACCTGCTTTGACAAGTTGTACTTCAACCTTCCACACACAAACAGACACACACACACACACTACCGCAGTAAAACAGCACCATGCCGAGCGGATCGCCCAAAACAAAGAGCAGCGGTGATGAGCGTCAGAAGAACTGGGAGTACGACGCGCCGGAGGGGGATGGCGCGGAGTACCTGGAGGCGGAGCCCTTCGCGGACTCCGCGCCGGCGCCAGACAAGAAAGTCTCTCCTGTCGACGGATCGACGGAGAACGTGGACCCTTACGACTTCGAGAGCACCGATCCGGGGAATCGCATTGCCCGCATGGACCAGGAGCGGCAAGACCGTGTGATGCGCCGCCGCACGGAGGTGAACTTCTTCCAGCGCTGGTTCAACTACGTCCTGCCCTACGGTGGCGTGGTCTCCTCCGGCATCAACCTGGCCAGCTCGTGCATTGGTGCTGGCATCATTGCCCTGCCCTCTGCCTTCAACTCCGCTGGTCTTATCATGGCCCTCATCTACATGGTCATCATCGCGTACCTCACTATCTACTCCTACATTCTGCTCGCCATCGTCGCACAGAAGACGGGTCTGCGCAACTACGAGCAGATTGTGCGTGCGGTGATGGGCCCAGGTGCGGACTACTTCCTTGCCTTCTGCCTTTGGTTTCTCTCCTTTGGTGCGGAGGTGTCGTACGCGATTTCGCTGAAGGATGTGCTCTCGGCCTTCCTCGAGAACTCACCGACGGCCCCGGCGTATTTGAAGACGCTGGCGGGTGAGCGTGTGATTACCTTTGTGCTCTGGTGCGGCTTCATGCTGCCCCTGTGCCTGCCAAAGGAGATCAACACGCTGCGCTACTTCTCGTCGGTCGCCATCGGCTTCGTCGTCTACTTCGCCATTGCGATGGTGATCCACAGTGGGATGAACGGCCTGCAGGAGAGGCCGCGGCCAGAGATCAAGTACTTCAACCACGGCAACACCGCCATCGGTGGTCTCTCGACCTTCCTCTTCGCTTTCATCTCGCAGCTGAACGCGATGGAGGTGGCGGGCGAAATGCACAAGTTTTCGGTGAAGCGCATGACCATCGCTTCCACGATTGGTGTGATGATCTGCTTTACCCTCTACTTCTTCGCCGGTCTCTTTGGCTACCTCGACTTCGGTCCGGCGGTGACAGGGTCGGCGCTGAAGATGTACAACCCGATCAAGGATAAGATGATGGGCGTCGGCTACGGTGGCCTGATGCTGAAGCTGTGCGTCGGCTACGGCCTGCACATGATCCCGGTGCGCGATGCCATCTACCACGTTTTCCAGACCGACGTGCATCACATGGCGTGGTGGAAGAACGCGTGCGTTTGTGGCTTCATGGCGGCCCTGTCGATGATCTGCGGTCTTTTCATCCCGCGCATCAACGTCGTCTTCGGCCTTGTCGGTGGCTTTGCGGGTGGTTTTATCGGTTACATCTACCCGGCGCTCATGTACATGTACTCGGGCAACTGGACCTTCTCGTCCGTCGGCTGGTTCCACTACCTCTCCACCTACCTTCTGCTGATTGTTGGCGTGATTGGTGTGGTGTGGGGTACCGCCGCCGCCATCTACGACGAGGTGATTGCTGAGCAGGGTTGAGGCACCTACGAGGTCGGAACAAAAGGTGTTGATTACACGGACACAACGCTCCTCTCTTTGACTGTGGTCTTGTGATCAGTGCACGCATTTAAATTTCCATCTTTGTTTGTTGGTTCCGCTTTTTTTGTTTTCTTTGTTTTCCACTCGATATATTTTTGTTTGTTTTCTCTATCTCTCTCTCTAGCTCATTTTTCAATTGAATGTGGCAAATGTGTTAGGTTAGCAAGTAAGAGATTGGAAGAGTCAAAACGTTCACAAGTCACATCATTTTGCTGTCTTGTTGTAAACGTATCATCCTCTCTTACTGCTTAGTCATGCGCACTCACACATTTGTACAGACACGAACACGAACCACCTTTGTTTTTCTTTTACTACCCCTTAACTCTTTGTGCTTCGAGCACTAAAGTCAGTGTGCCAGATACTGCGTCTTCTTCAAAATGGTTGAGTCTGTTACCAAGAAAGTTTCCAGCCTCTAAGAGGTAATTTGGACTTGATGAAGAGCGTCGCTGCACACGTGGTGCTAAACGGAAGAAAAAAAAATAAAGCTAAAAGCAGGTGAATTTCTTAAAGCTGTGGTAGCAACCAATTGTTGTGAATCCTTTCCTTGTTGCCTTTTCACAGTCACTAAAAGTAAAAAAAATACAAAAAACACCTGACTTTTGCTCTCCCTTTTTAGCTATTAATGATTTTACGAATTTAAGAATCCAAGATTTTTTTTTAATTGTCTTTTCTACCCGAACTTTTTTTTCTTTACCGTGCTAGCTCATCACATGGAATGATGACCTACATTTGTCTTTCGTTTTATATATCTTTGCGGAGTATTAGTCTCTTTTTTCTTTTTTTTTTTTGCTTTCAAATCAACACCTGTATCAGATGGCGAATCTGCTTACTCACCCTGTTGTCTTTTCTCGAATTATACGTAAACGTTTCTCTATATATATTGCTGCAATTACTATAGTGACGATAGCGCCATGCAGGTGCAAAGAAAAATACTGAGAGGGCCCATTAACTAAAAAAACACTCGAACAAATTCTTACCAGTGCGATGCTGCAAGAGGGCGATTTAGGGTTCTGCATCAGAGTCTTTTGTTTTTTCTTGAAAAGAATATCAAAGCGCGCGCCGAGACTCTCATTGTGAGGCTCAGTCAGAGGCAGTATCGCAACACCAATACTTCTTTTTGTGTGTGATGACTGGATGGCGATTCGCTACAAACCCCTTGCACTGTAGGAATTTGTAATAAAGTCATCAGAAAGACTATGATTTTCTTTTCATGCCATGTGCTGAGACCAAGGTTGAGTGTTTCTAATCAGCTGAAAACAACAAATAGGAGCTCTCTCTCTTTGCAGGGTTACCCAGGTGCTCAACTCTCCGTGGTTGTAAGGCATACATCATGATTGTACTGCTTGCGTGAGTTGCACGCTCATCCATTCGTGAGAATTTCCGAGGCTGGTGATTCCTTTCATGCACCTATCACAAACAAAATGCTTGGTACGCTATCAGGTTCTTGTAATTGTAGAGCAAAGAAGCACTTCATCATAAAATCAGCTAAAACCAAAAACAATAATGCA
>MDUD01007623.1:0-13497 GCA_002216565.1 Crithidia mellificae | reverse complement strand
GAAACAAAGGCGAATCGTGCGATTTCAGGAATGAAAAACTTGCGAGGAAAGAAAACAATGGAAAATGGAATAAGGAAGAATAGGAGTGCTAAAACAGAAAAACAATCTTGATTTAATAATAATGATAAAGCGAGGTGTATTGGTACATTTGAGTCGCGGTGTTCACAAACCACCGTATATGATAGAGAAACATCAAAAGGAGAAGCGGAGTTTGAAGCCAAAAGATAACGTAACGTTACACTTTACTCGTCAACACAAATAAGCACGAGTGGCCTGTAGAGTTAGAAAAACTGAAAAAAACAAAGAGAGACATTGAAAGGTAAAATTCATAGGAAATACCCTCACCGAGATACCCTTTCAGCACGAGTGACGGAGTTGATGTGCAAATCATCGTCCGCGCACTTCGACTACGACCTTCCACACCTACAAAACACCTCAGCTCTTTATCGGTGTCCGCGTTGCACGAATGCGCTTCTCAGACACAGATGAAAAAGGCACATCGCCGATTGTGTGCCGGCGTCGCTCATGATTCCCGGCCGCAGCTGTTGACGACGACGACGCGAGAGGCGAGGCGGTGCGCTGCTGCGTGCGCTGGCTATCCCCACGTCGAAAGGCCGCCCCCGCACCGCCGCTGTTGCTGTTGTTGTTGTTGGTACTATTGGTGCTGTTGACATGCCCAGACCCTGCAGCTCCGCTTGTGCCAGCGGTAACGGCAGCATTTCCAGCACTCGCAGTGGACGCCAACGTATGACCGCGACCACCGCTCTGCACGGATTTTGAGTTCGTTGGCCCGTTGTTGGGGGCGGTGGCGGCGATCGCGCTCGCGCTCGGTCGCGCGCGGACGTCGACGAGGCGGCGCCGTGTGGTGGACTTCCCACTACCAGCCGCCGCACCCGCACCCGCACCACCGCTTGACGGCGCTAACAACGGACCACCACTCGTCATTGCTTGTTGAGGGTGATGGTGCGCAGAGGTGAAGGTCACAGAGGGGCTTTCCATCGGCTCCATCACACTCACATGCCGCACATCCGCGGCGGCGTTTCGCGCACTGCGTCCGCCACTTGCCAGCTCCACCGCATCCTCACCTTTTTCGTGCGTGGTGGCCGTAGTCGTCGTGGTCGTGAGAGGGGCGGTGGCCGGACTCGCTTCGGCATCTCCATGTGCACTCGCAGCCCCTGCAGCGGGAGCACACTTGTCTGCGGGGGCCGTGGTAAGGGTGAGAGACGTGTCCAAATCTTGTGAAAGTGGCGAGGCCCGGCCGGGCGTCTGCGCAGGCGGGGCAGCCATTGCGTGGGACGACGTCTTCAGCGCGGAACGCATGGGCGTGGACGCGGTGGAGTCGTAGCCTGCTGTGACTGTGGCTGCTCCAGCCCCTGTCGTCCCCTCCTCCGAGGCGTCCCCCATGCCCGAAATCGCGAGGGCGGCGCTCACGGTGGTGAAGTTGCCACTGCTCACGCGCAGACGCTCCTCCATCGCTCGCGTTCGCTCTTTCTGCTGGGCAAGGCGGCGCAGCAACGCACGGGACTCGGCCGTGCTGATCGCGTCAGGCCCAAACCCACCACTACCACCACCACTTGAAAGAACGTTTGCATGGTTGCTGGAATTGGTGTTGTTGGGTGATGGGTTTACGGCACTGTCCGTTGTGCGGCGGCCTTCTCTCTCAGTGGATCGGCATGCCGCACTCTCCTCTTCTTTCTCCCTCGCCTTGTCGCGCCGGGCAGCTGCGTTGGTGCCACCGCGCACATCGCCCTCGCCACTGACTGACTTGCGCCGAGCCGCACTTGCGGTTCCCCCACCAGCAGCCGCAGTCGTGTTGCTGTTGTTAGCCACAGCTGCAGTCTTCTTCGTCTTTTTGCGTGACTTGGGAGAGGAAGAAGAGGCATCCTTGTCCGCCGCCGCGGCGCTCGCTGCCTTGCGTCCTCGCGCCTTACCAGACGAGTCACGCAGCGTCTGCGCGTGCCCCTCCTCGCGAGCAGAGAGCATCGTGGCGGTGGTCGTGGACGTTCTGGTCATGGTCGTCGCCGTCGTCGTGTTCGTCCTGGCAGAGAGCGAACCGGGCGACCGTGGCGTTGCGTGGGACGCGGTATTCGTGTTTGTGTGCGTGTTCGTGGTGGACGTCGTGGTGCCGAGCGGCAGCGGCTCCGCAACCTCGCCACCGTCCTGTGCGTGTGCGTGGCGGGCCAAACAACTGGCGGAGAGCGAAACAGCAGACGTCGCTTCCTTGTCGTCATGATCAGCTTCATCCTCATTGCCATCGTCCGCGATGGGCACCTGCGCCGCCTTTGAAGGGCTGAGTACGCCAGACCCAAGGCTAGCTCGCCGTTTCCTCTTCTCCGCCTCAACACCTGCAGAGCCGTCGGCGTCAACTGCCTTAGTCGCGAGCGCGATGCTCGATTTTTTCTTCTGGTGCCCCTCCGAACTTCTCTTTGAATCATGACTGCTGAGTGAGGTGGAGGGGTGAGTAGACTTGTTGTGGCTGGTGCTGTTGTTTTGGTGGGCTCGGGAGTGCGCTGCGGACCGGGAGCGCCTTGACGTCCCTGCCGTCACGCCTGCGGAAGACAAAGTTGTCAGCTTCTTCTTCTTCTCCGCCGCCGCGTTCGCCCCTCCGTCCTGCCCCTCGTTCCGCATGTCCACGTCCGCAGTGGCGGCACCCGACACTGTCGCAGGCACCGCCGCAGTCGGCTTCTTCGGGCTGCGGTCCGCCGCCACGCTGTGCAGAATTACAACACGTCGCGCCCGGCCGAGAGCGTTGGGCCGCGTTGTGGCGCGCGGGGTGTGCGTGAAGCGCAGCCGCGGCGTCCACGGCGGGCGGGCAAGCACGGGCGGGTACGCCTTCACCTTCTTGCCACTCTTCGCGCCACTCGACGCAGCACTGGCCGTCGTGGTGCCGGTAATGGGTGTGGCATCTGTGGTGGTGGTTTCTGTCGCAGGAGCAGCAGCACCAGCAGCAGCAGCGGCACCATTCGTGTTGTTTTGTGCATGGCCTTCGCTATCCTCCTCCTCTTCTTCCCCTTCCGACGGAAAGCTGTCCACTTCCTCCACGTCCTCCTCCTCCCCCTCTTCCTCGGCTTCAGCTTCAGTGCTCAACACAGCACCGCCAACCTTGACGTTTTCATTCTCGTCTCCAACTGTCCCTGCAGCTCCGTGTGTGGTGGCCTCGACAGAGGTGAGTTGCGCCGGATCGAGTGCGAGGACGCCATTTACACGACGGCCACTACCGCTGCTGTCACCGTTACTGTTGTGGCTGCCACGGCACGTGTCTTTCCCTGCCAGGGGCGTCGTGTGGGTGTTGTGCTCTTGACGGCCGTCTTCTCGCGTCGCGGTGGCGTCGGCTTCGATGTCGTTGTTAGTTGCCATAGTGGCAGCAGGGCGGCCCGTGGCGTGGCTGGCGTCTACCGTAAAAGCCGGCGTGGGACTGGTCAAGAAGGCTGGGGGATTTTTATGCACCGCCGTGACACCACTGCGGTGTTGGCGCTCCGGTGTCGTCGACGGCGTCGTCGCCGCGGTCATCGCAGCGTTGTTGTCGCTCTCCTTTTTTAAGGTGCTTTCAGCTCCGTTGGGATCCTTTTTCGTGTTGCTCTCGTTGTCGTTGGGACTCAATAACGAATGACTTTCCTCACTGTGTGCGATAGGGTCTGTTACTTGAATTGGCGCCGTTGTTGTAATGGAGGCTGCTGTATTCCTCGTCGGCGTGGTGGAGTTTGCAGCGCTGGTGCGTGTTGACGCGCCTGGCGGAGCGGAGTGCGACCTCTCAAAGCTGTTTGAATCACGCTTCGTACTCGACTGCTCCGCTGCCTTCGCGGCAGGGTTGAAAACGCAGGTGGTATCTTTGTGAGGTGGCCCGTCCACCACCTCCCCTTCCTCTGCTGGTGTGTGGGCCACGACCTCTCTTTCTTCGTCGTTGCCGTCGTGTTGCGTGGCTGCTGGTGGTGGTGAAGGTAACGGGGAGGGCACCGGCGAGTGCTGCGGCTCTTTGTGATCCAGCCCCTTCTCTTCCATTGCAGACTCACGACCTTCGTCACACGGGTCGATCCGCATGTTTCGTCGGTTCTGGTCTACCACGTCACCCTCACGTGTGACGGCCGCTGTTGCATCCCGATCGCCGCCTTCCGCTCTCGTTAGAGCTGCACTTCTTTCGTCCGCATCTCGACCACCCTCACCACCCGCCGTGAAAGGCGGAGGCGGCGTGGGCGCGTCTGCCGGTGCCGCAGCCGCGGGTTTCGGCGACACGCGATTGCCGTAGCTGCGGCTGCGACGGCGGCGTGAACGCAGTGCGTCGCCACCGCCGCCCCGGCTGCTGCTCCCCTGCCCTGCATCCCAAGCAGCAGCAGCGTCGCCATCCATAGGACTAGCACCAGCTGGATGACCACAACTCCTCTCACCGGGTGCGTCCTGACCCGCCACCACCACACTCCCCGCACCAGCGGATGCAGTTTTGCTGCCTGCGTGATGACTGCTGGTGTCTTCGCCGGCAGCACGAGTGCGCTGCTGAATGTGTAAGAGTTCGTCGAAGCGGGCCCGCAGACTCTGCCAGTCCGCCGCACTACCCGCAGTGGTAGAAGTAGTGGTGTTCTCGTTACTGTTACTGGTGTGGTTTGCATCCGACATCATCACAGGCGCGGAGTGACCTCTGCGAAATGCGCGATGCGAATCCTGCGACTCGGCCGCCCCAGACGCCGCTGCTGGGCGACCTGTGCCGCTGTGCCGCTCCGCCTCTGCCGTCCCCGCCGCCTCTCCCACTCCTGTCGCTCTATTCGTAGCCAGCAGAGAAGAGGAATCGGTTTGCTGGGGCCCAGCCGCACCTGCAGCAGCACAAAGAGTGTCTTTCACTCCCTGTTGATTTGCCGTGTTGTCTCTCAGCGGACGGTGACGTCGACGACGGAAGCGGGTTGCGTTTCTGCCAGGGCTCGTGCCTTCGCCCCTCACCCCTTCTGCCACCGCTCCATCACGCGTACGAGCGCCGCTGTGACTCGCCTCGGCCGCCTTTGCTGCCTGCGGCGTCTCTCCCTCCCCCTCGCCACCGCTGCTGTTTGCGGTGCTGTTGTTGTTGCTGTTCGTCGTGTTCGTCGTGTTCGTCGTGGTGGGGCTGCTGCGGTAACGCAGGGCGTGCAGGCTGCGACGGCGCTGCTGGAGCATCATGCGGCCGTACTGAGCCAGGCGAGCTTGATAACTCTCCTCCACGTCGACGTCCGCATCATCCCACTCACAATCGTCCTCGTACGCGTTGCCCCCGTCCTCCAACGTGTTTGCCCCATCCGACTCGCTGCGCACGGCGTGGTCTGCGTCATTTGAGTAGATGGAATTATGACCGCTGTTCGGATAGCTGTGGCGCCGCTGCAGGCGCAGCAGCTGCCGTTGTCGCTCCCTCGCCGCGAGAGCCGATGCATCGGCTTCGCTGTCGCCTTCGCGGTCGTTGCGGTTGTTCCCCTCGCCAGCCCGTGTGTGTCGGCCGCCCTCCCCCACCGCCTCCTCTTCCTCGCGCGTCTGCGAGTCCTCCTTCTCACTCCCCGACGGCGAGGCCTGCCACGCACCCATCAACTCTGCCTCGAGAAGCCGCAGCTGCGCCGCCGCCTCGGCGTCGCGCTCGCGATCTTCCTCCTCGACGTGATCGACGACGACAACTTCGCTGTCGCGCCAGCACGCCGGCAGATGGAGCTGCTCGTGCTGCCGCTCAAAGGACAGCCACTGCTCAAGCTGCACGGTGCGCTCCGCCGTACCACCACCACCACCACCACTAATTGTGCTGCTATCAATACGAGTGTCTCCGTGGTTGCTCTTCGTTGCACTGAGCATCCCGCTTGAATTTAAATTGATGGCGCCACCGCCGCCGCGGTTATCAGCGTCTTCGGCTTCGTCGTCGTAGTTGCTGCTGGGCCGGGCAGGGGCCATCGGCGGCCGTCGCATCGTCGGCACCGGCGCTGCGCTCTGCCGCCGCCGCTGCTGATGAGCGTGCAGCTCCGACAACGAGGAGGGCGGGGGCGGAATCGCAAAAGGGTTGAAGGGGATGGCGCTGGCGGAAGCGGCGGACCCTCGACCCGCCACCACGTCCTCATCCTGCTCGGAGGCAACATCGTCAGCATCACTGCGGGGTTCCTCCGTGAGATTCGCGGTGGCCTCGCGCGTCGGCTCCGTCGCCGGCGACGTCTCCTGCGATTGTGCGCTGACGTCGCTGAACACCTCCTCCGCCTTCTCGTCCTCGCTGCCGCCCTCCCCTCGACAGCTCTTGTGATTGCTCTTGCTGCTGACGCTGCTGTCCTCGCTGCTCTCCGTGTCACTCACCTCTGACCCTACCTGCAGCTCCGCACCGTCTCCCTCTCCCCGCTGTCGTTGTTGTTGCTGCTGTTGTTGTGGCGGGTGTGACGATTGAGAAATCACTGCGGCGTCCTCGCGACTGCCCCGCTCCACCGACGGCGACGTCGACAGCGCCAGCTGCCGATGCGTCGAATCCTCATCGACAGTGGGTATGCTGCCCGACACGTCCATCCCATTCGAGTCCTCCTCACCACCACCGCTGCGGCTGCTGCTTGCACCGCCAGCGCGAGAGGATCGGCGACGCGGACCCGCACCTGTCCCATCGCTATCCTGCGCCGTGTGGTGGGGGTGGCGGTGGTGGTGGCCGTCGTTGTCCACGTTCTCGTCGTCACCTTCGCCAAGGCGCTCAGAAAACGCCGGCAAGGTCGGCGCCGAGGCGTCGCCGCGCGATGTGCGGTGACTCGACACGGATGGTTGCTGCGTCGCCTGCCTGCCTTCATCGCCGTCGTCGCCGTCCCCCATCGCACCGCCCCGCGCCACCGCCTCCTCCGTGTCAAGCGAGTTGGCCGAGACAAAGCTCAAGTTGTAGGGGTTGTTGCTGTTGCTGTGGATGCTGTGGGTGCTGTGGTGGTGATAGAAGTGGGAGAGGCTGTCTGGGGCGGCCCGGGTCGCGTTGCGACTCAGCAGCAGGCTGGCGCGGCGTGAGAGCGTGGTGGGGGTGGAGGTGGAGGAGGAGGCGGAGAGCGGTGACAGCACGTCGCCCGCCAGTCTGCACATGTGCGAAGGCACGGCCACACCGCTGCCGATGCCGGTGCCGATGCTAAAACCACCATGTCCGCTACTGCTGCCACTGCCAAGCACCACATTCGGGTTACTGTTATTATTGTTGTTGTTACTTGGGTACGTGTTCGCCAGGCTCCCACCCGTGGCGGTCGCCGCATTGCGACTCGACTGCACGGAAGACGACGACGACAGCACGCTCGTTAGCAGCTGCGGCGGTGGTCGCACCATCGCGGACCCACCAGACACCGTGATGGCGCCTCCAGCAGAGGCCGGGTCGTCGGGGCAGGGCGACTCGCCAGCCGAGATGGCGGCTGCGCTGGGCGGACTGACAAAGTTGAAGAGTACCGGGCTGTACGGGCTGGACCCGGCAACAAATGTGGTGGCCGTCGTCCCTGCTGTCGTCACGCCCACATCCACGCTGCCACCACCAGTTGCGGTGGTGTTGATGGTTGTGGGCCCGGCTGTCACGTTCACACCACTGTAACCACAGGTCGTGCAGCTACTACTACCCGCGCCGCTGCTGTTGCCGCCACCGGCACTGCGTTGACGTGGGCTGCTGCCAGAGCGTCCACGCACCGCCCCGGGACCGGACGGCGAGCGCGTGCTGACCGGGGTGCCACCGACCGTGTTGAGGCTGCTGTTGAGGCCCCCAAACTGCGGCTGTGGGACACTTCGCCCGTGTTGTTGTTGTTGCTGTTGTTGTTGCTGGGCTGGGCTGCCGCTGCTGTGCATGCTGTGCGTCATCGGACTACCGCCCCAGGTCGACATCGGCCTGGAGAGCGGCGAGAGCGTGACGCTGTCGATGCTGGTCAACAGACTCATCGCATTCGAGACGGTGGTCAGCCGCAGACTCGTGTTGCCCGCTGCGTTGACGGGCGGGGAGACGGACCAGGCGTTTGGCGCATCTGTAGACACGAGCACGCCGCCGCTCTGACTCCGGCGGAGGTTTGGGAGGATCGGCAGGGCAGGTGGGTTGGAGGTCGACGACGGCGGCGTCGCGCCGTCCGCGTACGAGGCGGTGGTGTAGTAGTAGCGGCCACAAGCGCTGAGGGCACTCGTTGAGCTCATGCCAGCGCCGTTGACGGTGAAATTTGTTCCATTGCCGCCAGCTGCAGGGGCGGCCATCGTCGGTGGGGTCCGTTGAAAGTCCTCCATCAACGCGTACCCGCTGCGCAGCACGTTGCTGCTGCTGCTGGTGGTCGTGCTGACACTGCCACCGCCCACCTGCACCGCAGAGGAGCGACGGCCTGGCGGATCCGGCACTGTCCCACCAGCACCGCTTGAGGCAGCTCCTCGCTCACTCTTGTGTGTCGTGTACGGTGTTTTGTTCGTCCTCTTTGCGTGCACCGCCCCGCTGACGGGGAACCTGCTTCTGCCCTCGAGGGCAAAAGACGCAGGTGGGGTGTACGATGGTGAGGTAAGCGAGAGGTGCGGCGTGGCGGAGGGAGGGGAGGAAAAGGACGCGGCGGCAACCTCCGTCGCGGTGGGCGTGGACACATCAGAAGTGCTCATCAGCATTTGCTGCTGTTGCGGTTGTTGGAGGTGCGACATTTGTGCTTGACGGACGGTGGACCGCAGCTGCGCCGGCGATGGCGGGGTTGCGGAGGCAGAGGGCGATAGCACGCCCACCTGCTCCGACAGCGTGGACGGGGTGGCGGAGGTGGACGTGGTGACCTCGATGTTGTCAAGACGGAGGTAGTTTGGTGAGGTGAGCGAGGACGCTGTGGTCGCGGTGGTCGCTGCTGTCGTTGTTGTCATGGCCGTCCGCGCGTCAAGTGGGGAGAGCGGCGATGCCTGCTCCGTCGACTGCAGGAAGCTCGCGGGCGGGTGGTAGTGTTCGAGGTCGTGCGGAGGCAGCACCGTGAGCGCCCGCTCCAGCGATGGGTGCACGACGACGACGGAGCAGGACGGGGTGTGGGGGGAGGTCAGCGTCTGTGCGTCAAAGGACGGCATCAGCTCCAGCTCAGGAGAGGCGGCGTGGCTGCCGGTGCTGAGGGGTCGCTGCGAGGTGAAGAGGGACGCCGAGGACGACCCGGCTGCCGCACCGCCACCGCCACCGGTGTGTCGTCGGCCATCAGCGCCGTGTGGGCCGGCGGGCCCGAGCGGAGACTCCGTGGGTGTTCCGACGGAGTAGCGCATCGCACCCATGTCAGGCTCATTGTCGCTGCTGGCCGCGTTGGTGGGCGAGGGACTCCGCAGCCTTCCCTGCTGCTGCGACGGCGGTGACTGTTGCGCCGTGGCCTTCGCGTTCACCGTCGGCGACGTTACGTAGAAAAGCGTCTCTGCGCTCTTGCCCGCGTCCACGCGAGCTAGTCGCGCGTTCAGTCGCTGGAAGAGCAGCTCTTGCCGGCTCAGGCAGTTCTGGACACCGAGCAGAAAGGCTTCGACCACAGCGGAGGTGCGCGCGGACGGCGGGGCGGTGGCGCGGGCGGATGTCGCGAGCGACCCGGTGCTGCTGGTGGAGTGACGACCGCTGCTGTTGCTTAGGATACCCGGCGGCGCAGGTGGCGTGGAAGGGGGAGAGGAGAGTGGGGACCTGACGATGCCGCCATGCAGCGATGCGTGTGCCGGGCTGCTGTTCGCATCCGCGTCGTGGTGTGGGTGCTGGTCGTTCTTGTTGTTGTTGTTGTTGTCGCGCTGACGACCGCTGTTGTTCGACTTCTGGCTTGCCCGTCCGCTAATGCCGCCGCCGGTGCTGCCACGTGTGGGATGCGCCGTCGCATTGTTCTCCTTCTCCTTCGGTCGCAAGCTCCCCATAGTCCGCGTGACGACTTTCGACTTCTTCTTCCCTGCCTCCTTCTTCTTTTCCGACGCACTCCCCGTTGCGGTGGAAGCGCCTCTGCCGCTGCCGAGTGTTGTGGGCTTAAGCCCTGTGTTTTGATAAGTGAGGGTGGCGGAGTTACTATTGTGAGTGTTAGTGTTGCTGCTGCAGCCTCGTCCGCTCAGCCCACCCCCACCCTGCGTCGCCGACCTCGTCCTCTCTTCCCCACAACTCCGATCTTGACCTCCCTTTGAACCTGCGCCAGTGCGCCTCTTCGAGCTGCTGCCAGCACGCGGGCGGCGATCACCGTCGTGGTGCGCCACGGCGGCGGTTGACGTTGCTGTTGCTGTTGTTGTGCTCGGTGTCAACTCGCACCGTGCGGTGGATAAGATTTGCGGCGGTGGATGCGACGGCGGCGAAGAAGCGGAGCGACGAGGGGAGGGCGGATCGCGGAGTCGGCGGGCGCCTCGACTGGCGGTGCCGAGGACCACAACGTGAGGACCAGAGGCTCTTCGTGTGCCCGCTGCTCCTGCTGCGTCTAATGCTGCTGTTGATGTTGCTGTTGTTCTTGCTTCTGTGTTATCTGCTTCTTCCGTCGTGGGAAGCGGCGGAGACGCAGAGGGCTGTGAAGTTGTCGTATTCGCGTTGTCACCGTGACTTGCGGTTGCGCTTTCTGTCAAATTAGGTGGGGGTGGGGTGGCAGTGGTAGGTGCACCAGGAAGGTCGGGTGTCAGCGTGGTTGGCGTCGTCGCCGGGCTCTGCGGTGAACTGCCGGCATCGTCAGATGTTACTAACGACATGATTACCTCTAATGGGAAAAAAGGGGTTTGGTTTGGAATTTGCTTGTGTATGTTTTACATTTAGTAATTCAAACCGATAGGTTTTGAGTGTGGTATCGCTGTCTGCGCAAGCAGAACGAGGACAAATGGATAGCAGGGCGTGATGAACAAAAGTCTAAACCGTTTAACGGTTCGACCCAATAATTCTTTACCTTGTTGTTTGCTTTAATAAAAAAGATCGCAGCCAACAAATAGAAAAAAGGTCAGAGGTCTACGCTAATGCTTTTTTTCTTTTCTTTTATTCTTCAGTCGCGCTCTCTTCCTCTGTGCGCTGCTTCCCCGTTTAAACAAAGAAACAGTGAACGCAAAGCAAGGAACCAAGAAAACCGATGGAAAAAACAAAACCGAGTTAAAACGGATCGAAAGAAAAGGCAGTCAAAATGCCTTTACCCTAAAATGGTTTTTCTTTCACGCTGGAGATAAATTTTCAAGTAATTGAAAAGTGGCGCAATATGGTGCGTGGGTGAAAGCTCGCTTGAGAGAGAAAAAAAGGAGAAAACAAAATAAAAAGACACAAAAATGTATAAAAATGATGAAAACAGAATCTGCTCAAGTGCGAGAGACAAGACAAACGTACAAGTCTCTCGAGGTGATTTTCGCTTGCGAAAACTAGAAATTGAAGAAAAGATAAGATCTTGCTAGATTCTAAGTTTGAGACAGATTGGCGAGGAAGAAAAGAGAACAAAAAGGTTTCTAAGCACGTTGTCAACACTCAGGCGTTGCACTTGTTCAGATGGAACACTTACAAAAAAGAAAGGGTTGAAATCAAAAGAGAATAAAGGAGTAGTACGACGAAGAAAAAGAGCAGGGTATGCCAAAAGGAGAACAGCATAGAGAGAGAAAAGCTAGAAGTTGGCAATGGAAAAGAACAAAAAAGAACAAGGCTGTGGTTAAAGACTTGCAGTTTGAAGTAAAGGAGAATTTGTTCTAATTGCCAACTCTTACTCAGCTAAACCTCAAGAAAAAATAGGTTATGTACAGCACTGGAAAACTGAAAGAAGTTAAAAAAAAGGAATAAAGTCTGTGTTGGTACTCGGTCTCTTTTGTGACGAGATCGCGAGAGCTAAAGATAATGAGGATAAAAGAAAAAGAAAATGTAGATGCGCCGTTCTGATTGTGTGACGGCAAAAAGTAGCTGCTTTCGCGTTGAATAGGGTTCGCGTTACTAAGTCATCAGTTTTTATGCCAAGAAAATGAAAACATGAAGTTAGAAGGGGAGAGGAGGTGAAATAAGAAAAAGAGTTGAAGGCTAAGCAGAAAGAAAAAATGGATCGCAGCACGTTCAATGAAGCAGTGTGCCATCGAGGCTGTGGAGGTGCAGAATTTATAGCACTTTCTATCACGTTTATTTTCCATCGCGTTCATTTGATTGTGTTCTTTCTAACTAGTCTTGTTCGTGCATAACAATAGTGGTCGACGCGCAACAACATTGACAGAGAGTAAGCAGAAAGTCGAAAAGAAATAAGGACACCAATCAAAAGTACAAAAAACTAATTTAGGCTTCTGGGAACCGAACAGCAGAATCAAATAAGACTTTGAAACGAGGGGAAAACGAGCATCAGCTCGTTTCTCTTGCGTATTCACACGCTAGTGGTGCTGCAACCACCACTGCAGCAAAGCACTGCCCTCCTTCCCAACCCCGTCCAACGGCGCCGTCAAGACTGGCGCCACCTTCTCCGCGCTCTGCCCCTCCACAGCAGCTGTTCCGCCAGACCAGCTGAACAGTTGCTGATGGGCCTGCGCGAGGATGTGCGCCGAGACAACGTCCTCTACAGCTGATACCCATCGTCCCTCTCTCGTCACAGCAGAAGCAGCAGCAGCAGAGAATGTTTTTCTGTCGCACGCATGGTCACCATCAGCATTCACTGCGGGCTGCAATCCGGCGCGCGAACTTGACGTTGCCTCTGCAGATTGTACCAGGACGTCAGGGCAAGTTGAAAGTGCTGCCAATTCCGTGACTTTTCTTCTTTGAAACTGGCACGGGAGACAAAAGTCGTCTAGACCCACCCAGGTATCATTCTCGTTGTTTTCCCAAACTAACCTCGTGATTGGGCTCTTGCTCCTGCCCTCTTCTGTCGTACCGCTCATGGGACTTTGAAGTGTGTCCACACGCACCGGCTGCCCGTTAAACCAGAAGGAGCGTGTCGACGAGACAACAATTGGTGCCTTCGTGTCCTTCGAAGTGGGTTGTGAAGTGTCAAGCGCAACACTTGTTCCACTAGGTGCGAACTCACAGTTGCTTGATGTGCGCTGGCTTTCTGCTGCACCTTTGCCAGCCTTAAGATGTGTTGAATCTATACCGATAAATTGCGTTTGTGTTGCAATCTTTAATCTTCCATTACTATTGTCCCCGCATTCACTTCGCACGCAAGGACTTGCCGAAAACTCTTCGCTGTTCTTTTCTTTCGACAATGCATGTGCACCGTGTGCGGGAGGCAAAACTTGTCGATCCATGCCGTCGTGACACGACCCCGCAGTAAAACCAGTCTCTGCAGCTGATGCTGCTGCTGTTGCTGTTGCAAATGAAGAAGATGGAGGTGGCGCTGAAGGCGACGGCAGCGCGGGTTCGGCGAGGTGCAGCGAGGAACTCGAGGAGCTAAAGTAAATCGAAGAATCGGCAGAACGCAGCGGTGTGGAAGCCCGACGCGATGTCTCTTCACCTGCTGCTAAAGCTTCTGCGTGTGTTGATGAAAAGCAGAAGTCGGCCGCAGGTGCAGCATGGAGAGTCTCGATGAGGGCAGGGGGAGATGAGGTGAGCTCCGCTGTGCTTGGGGGTGCAATCAAATCATTCGGTACGCTCATGATGAGGGAGAACGTTCACTAAACGTTTGCGAGTTCTCCAACACCCACTTTATCGCTGTT
>MDUD01007622.1:0-13499 GCA_002216565.1 Crithidia mellificae | reverse complement strand
GAAACAAAGGCGAATCGTGCGATTTCAGGAATGAAAAACTTGCGAGGAAAGAAAACAATGGAAAATGGAATAAGGAAGAATAGGAGTGCTAAAACAGAAAAACAATCTTGATTTAATAATAATGATAAAGCGAGGTGTATTGGTACATTTGAGTCGCGGTGTTCACAAACCACCGTATATGATAGAGAAACATCAAAAGGAGAAGCGGAGTTTGAAGCCAAAAGATAACGTAACGTTACACTTTACTCGTCAACACAAATAAGCACGAGTGGCCTGTAGAGTTAGAAAAACTGAAAAAAACAAAGAGAGACATTGAAAGGTAAAATTCATAGGAAATACCCTCACCGAGATACCCTTTCAGCACGAGTGACGGAGTTGATGTGCAAATCATCGTCCGCGCACTTCGACTACGACCTTCCACACCTACAAAACACCTCAGCTCTTTATCGGTGTCCGCGTTGCACGAATGCGCTTCTCAGACACAGATGAAAAAGGCACATCGCCGATTGTGTGCCGGCGTCGCTCATGATTCCCGGCCGCAGCTGTTGACGACGACGACGCGAGAGGCGAGGCGGTGCGCTGCTGCGTGCGCTGGCTATCCCCACGTCGAAAGGCCGCCCCCGCACCGCCGCTGTTGCTGTTGTTGTTGTTGGTACTATTGGTGCTGTTGACATGCCCAGACCCTGCAGCTCCGCTTGTGCCAGCGGTAACGGCAGCATTTCCAGCACTCGCAGTGGACGCCAACGTATGACCGCGACCACCGCTCTGCACGGATTTTGAGTTCGTTGGCCCGTTGTTGGGGGCGGTGGCGGCGATCGCGCTCGCGCTCGGTCGCGCGCGGACGTCGACGAGGCGGCGCCGTGTGGTGGACTTCCCACTACCAGCCGCCGCACCCGCACCCGCACCACCGCTTGACGGCGCTAACAACGGACCACCACTCGTCATTGCTTGTTGAGGGTGATGGTGCGCAGAGGTGAAGGTCACAGAGGGGCTTTCCATCGGCTCCATCACACTCACATGCCGCACATCCGCGGCGGCGTTTCGCGCACTGCGTCCGCCACTTGCCAGCTCCACCGCATCCTCACCTTTTTCGTGCGTGGTGGCCGTAGTCGTCGTGGTCGTGAGAGGGGCGGTGGCCGGACTCGCTTCGGCATCTCCATGTGCACTCGCAGCCCCTGCAGCGGGAGCACACTTGTCTGCGGGGGCCGTGGTAAGGGTGAGAGACGTGTCCAAATCTTGTGAAAGTGGCGAGGCCCGGCCGGGCGTCTGCGCAGGCGGGGCAGCCATTGCGTGGGACGACGTCTTCAGCGCGGAACGCATGGGCGTGGACGCGGTGGAGTCGTAGCCTGCTGTGACTGTGGCTGCTCCAGCCCCTGTCGTCCCCTCCTCCGAGGCGTCCCCCATGCCCGAAATCGCGAGGGCGGCGCTCACGGTGGTGAAGTTGCCACTGCTCACGCGCAGACGCTCCTCCATCGCTCGCGTTCGCTCTTTCTGCTGGGCAAGGCGGCGCAGCAACGCACGGGACTCGGCCGTGCTGATCGCGTCAGGCCCAAACCCACCACTACCACCACCACTTGAAAGAACGTTTGCATGGTTGCTGGAATTGGTGTTGTTGGGTGATGGGTTTACGGCACTGTCCGTTGTGCGGCGGCCTTCTCTCTCAGTGGATCGGCATGCCGCACTCTCCTCTTCTTTCTCCCTCGCCTTGTCGCGCCGGGCAGCTGCGTTGGTGCCACCGCGCACATCGCCCTCGCCACTGACTGACTTGCGCCGAGCCGCACTTGCGGTTCCCCCACCAGCAGCCGCAGTCGTGTTGCTGTTGTTAGCCACAGCTGCAGTCTTCTTCGTCTTTTTGCGTGACTTGGGAGAGGAAGAAGAGGCATCCTTGTCCGCCGCCGCGGCGCTCGCTGCCTTGCGTCCTCGCGCCTTACCAGACGAGTCACGCAGCGTCTGCGCGTGCCCCTCCTCGCGAGCAGAGAGCATCGTGGCGGTGGTCGTGGACGTTCTGGTCATGGTCGTCGCCGTCGTCGTGTTCGTCCTGGCAGAGAGCGAACCGGGCGACCGTGGCGTTGCGTGGGACGCGGTATTCGTGTTTGTGTGCGTGTTCGTGGTGGACGTCGTGGTGCCGAGCGGCAGCGGCTCCGCAACCTCGCCACCGTCCTGTGCGTGTGCGTGGCGGGCCAAACAACTGGCGGAGAGCGAAACAGCAGACGTCGCTTCCTTGTCGTCATGATCAGCTTCATCCTCATTGCCATCGTCCGCGATGGGCACCTGCGCCGCCTTTGAAGGGCTGAGTACGCCAGACCCAAGGCTAGCTCGCCGTTTCCTCTTCTCCGCCTCAACACCTGCAGAGCCGTCGGCGTCAACTGCCTTAGTCGCGAGCGCGATGCTCGATTTTTTCTTCTGGTGCCCCTCCGAACTTCTCTTTGAATCATGACTGCTGAGTGAGGTGGAGGGGTGAGTAGACTTGTTGTGGCTGGTGCTGTTGTTTTGGTGGGCTCGGGAGTGCGCTGCGGACCGGGAGCGCCTTGACGTCCCTGCCGTCACGCCTGCGGAAGACAAAGTTGTCAGCTTCTTCTTCTTCTCCGCCGCCGCGTTCGCCCCTCCGTCCTGCCCCTCGTTCCGCATGTCCACGTCCGCAGTGGCGGCACCCGACACTGTCGCAGGCACCGCCGCAGTCGGCTTCTTCGGGCTGCGGTCCGCCGCCACGCTGTGCAGAATTACAACACGTCGCGCCCGGCCGAGAGCGTTGGGCCGCGTTGTGGCGCGCGGGGTGTGCGTGAAGCGCAGCCGCGGCGTCCACGGCGGGCGGGCAAGCACGGGCGGGTACGCCTTCACCTTCTTGCCACTCTTCGCGCCACTCGACGCAGCACTGGCCGTCGTGGTGCCGGTAATGGGTGTGGCATCTGTGGTGGTGGTTTCTGTCGCAGGAGCAGCAGCACCAGCAGCAGCAGCGGCACCATTCGTGTTGTTTTGTGCATGGCCTTCGCTATCCTCCTCCTCTTCTTCCCCTTCCGACGGAAAGCTGTCCACTTCCTCCACGTCCTCCTCCTCCCCCTCTTCCTCGGCTTCAGCTTCAGTGCTCAACACAGCACCGCCAACCTTGACGTTTTCATTCTCGTCTCCAACTGTCCCTGCAGCTCCGTGTGTGGTGGCCTCGACAGAGGTGAGTTGCGCCGGATCGAGTGCGAGGACGCCATTTACACGACGGCCACTACCGCTGCTGTCACCGTTACTGTTGTGGCTGCCACGGCACGTGTCTTTCCCTGCCAGGGGCGTCGTGTGGGTGTTGTGCTCTTGACGGCCGTCTTCTCGCGTCGCGGTGGCGTCGGCTTCGATGTCGTTGTTAGTTGCCATAGTGGCAGCAGGGCGGCCCGTGGCGTGGCTGGCGTCTACCGTAAAAGCCGGCGTGGGACTGGTCAAGAAGGCTGGGGGATTTTTATGCACCGCCGTGACACCACTGCGGTGTTGGCGCTCCGGTGTCGTCGACGGCGTCGTCGCCGCGGTCATCGCAGCGTTGTTGTCGCTCTCCTTTTTTAAGGTGCTTTCAGCTCCGTTGGGATCCTTTTTCGTGTTGCTCTCGTTGTCGTTGGGACTCAATAACGAATGACTTTCCTCACTGTGTGCGATAGGGTCTGTTACTTGAATTGGCGCCGTTGTTGTAATGGAGGCTGCTGTATTCCTCGTCGGCGTGGTGGAGTTTGCAGCGCTGGTGCGTGTTGACGCGCCTGGCGGAGCGGAGTGCGACCTCTCAAAGCTGTTTGAATCACGCTTCGTACTCGACTGCTCCGCTGCCTTCGCGGCAGGGTTGAAAACGCAGGTGGTATCTTTGTGAGGTGGCCCGTCCACCACCTCCCCTTCCTCTGCTGGTGTGTGGGCCACGACCTCTCTTTCTTCGTCGTTGCCGTCGTGTTGCGTGGCTGCTGGTGGTGGTGAAGGTAACGGGGAGGGCACCGGCGAGTGCTGCGGCTCTTTGTGATCCAGCCCCTTCTCTTCCATTGCAGACTCACGACCTTCGTCACACGGGTCGATCCGCATGTTTCGTCGGTTCTGGTCTACCACGTCACCCTCACGTGTGACGGCCGCTGTTGCATCCCGATCGCCGCCTTCCGCTCTCGTTAGAGCTGCACTTCTTTCGTCCGCATCTCGACCACCCTCACCACCCGCCGTGAAAGGCGGAGGCGGCGTGGGCGCGTCTGCCGGTGCCGCAGCCGCGGGTTTCGGCGACACGCGATTGCCGTAGCTGCGGCTGCGACGGCGGCGTGAACGCAGTGCGTCGCCACCGCCGCCCCGGCTGCTGCTCCCCTGCCCTGCATCCCAAGCAGCAGCAGCGTCGCCATCCATAGGACTAGCACCAGCTGGATGACCACAACTCCTCTCACCGGGTGCGTCCTGACCCGCCACCACCACACTCCCCGCACCAGCGGATGCAGTTTTGCTGCCTGCGTGATGACTGCTGGTGTCTTCGCCGGCAGCACGAGTGCGCTGCTGAATGTGTAAGAGTTCGTCGAAGCGGGCCCGCAGACTCTGCCAGTCCGCCGCACTACCCGCAGTGGTAGAAGTAGTGGTGTTCTCGTTACTGTTACTGGTGTGGTTTGCATCCGACATCATCACAGGCGCGGAGTGACCTCTGCGAAATGCGCGATGCGAATCCTGCGACTCGGCCGCCCCAGACGCCGCTGCTGGGCGACCTGTGCCGCTGTGCCGCTCCGCCTCTGCCGTCCCCGCCGCCTCTCCCACTCCTGTCGCTCTATTCGTAGCCAGCAGAGAAGAGGAATCGGTTTGCTGGGGCCCAGCCGCACCTGCAGCAGCACAAAGAGTGTCTTTCACTCCCTGTTGATTTGCCGTGTTGTCTCTCAGCGGACGGTGACGTCGACGACGGAAGCGGGTTGCGTTTCTGCCAGGGCTCGTGCCTTCGCCCCTCACCCCTTCTGCCACCGCTCCATCACGCGTACGAGCGCCGCTGTGACTCGCCTCGGCCGCCTTTGCTGCCTGCGGCGTCTCTCCCTCCCCCTCGCCACCGCTGCTGTTTGCGGTGCTGTTGTTGTTGCTGTTCGTCGTGTTCGTCGTGTTCGTCGTGGTGGGGCTGCTGCGGTAACGCAGGGCGTGCAGGCTGCGACGGCGCTGCTGGAGCATCATGCGGCCGTACTGAGCCAGGCGAGCTTGATAACTCTCCTCCACGTCGACGTCCGCATCATCCCACTCACAATCGTCCTCGTACGCGTTGCCCCCGTCCTCCAACGTGTTTGCCCCATCCGACTCGCTGCGCACGGCGTGGTCTGCGTCATTTGAGTAGATGGAATTATGACCGCTGTTCGGATAGCTGTGGCGCCGCTGCAGGCGCAGCAGCTGCCGTTGTCGCTCCCTCGCCGCGAGAGCCGATGCATCGGCTTCGCTGTCGCCTTCGCGGTCGTTGCGGTTGTTCCCCTCGCCAGCCCGTGTGTGTCGGCCGCCCTCCCCCACCGCCTCCTCTTCCTCGCGCGTCTGCGAGTCCTCCTTCTCACTCCCCGACGGCGAGGCCTGCCACGCACCCATCAACTCTGCCTCGAGAAGCCGCAGCTGCGCCGCCGCCTCGGCGTCGCGCTCGCGATCTTCCTCCTCGACGTGATCGACGACGACAACTTCGCTGTCGCGCCAGCACGCCGGCAGATGGAGCTGCTCGTGCTGCCGCTCAAAGGACAGCCACTGCTCAAGCTGCACGGTGCGCTCCGCCGTACCACCACCACCACCACCACTAATTGTGCTGCTATCAATACGAGTGTCTCCGTGGTTGCTCTTCGTTGCACTGAGCATCCCGCTTGAATTTAAATTGATGGCGCCACCGCCGCCGCGGTTATCAGCGTCTTCGGCTTCGTCGTCGTAGTTGCTGCTGGGCCGGGCAGGGGCCATCGGCGGCCGTCGCATCGTCGGCACCGGCGCTGCGCTCTGCCGCCGCCGCTGCTGATGAGCGTGCAGCTCCGACAACGAGGAGGGCGGGGGCGGAATCGCAAAAGGGTTGAAGGGGATGGCGCTGGCGGAAGCGGCGGACCCTCGACCCGCCACCACGTCCTCATCCTGCTCGGAGGCAACATCGTCAGCATCACTGCGGGGTTCCTCCGTGAGATTCGCGGTGGCCTCGCGCGTCGGCTCCGTCGCCGGCGACGTCTCCTGCGATTGTGCGCTGACGTCGCTGAACACCTCCTCCGCCTTCTCGTCCTCGCTGCCGCCCTCCCCTCGACAGCTCTTGTGATTGCTCTTGCTGCTGACGCTGCTGTCCTCGCTGCTCTCCGTGTCACTCACCTCTGACCCTACCTGCAGCTCCGCACCGTCTCCCTCTCCCCGCTGTCGTTGTTGTTGCTGCTGTTGTTGTGGCGGGTGTGACGATTGAGAAATCACTGCGGCGTCCTCGCGACTGCCCCGCTCCACCGACGGCGACGTCGACAGCGCCAGCTGCCGATGCGTCGAATCCTCATCGACAGTGGGTATGCTGCCCGACACGTCCATCCCATTCGAGTCCTCCTCACCACCACCGCTGCGGCTGCTGCTTGCACCGCCAGCGCGAGAGGATCGGCGACGCGGACCCGCACCTGTCCCATCGCTATCCTGCGCCGTGTGGTGGGGGTGGCGGTGGTGGTGGCCGTCGTTGTCCACGTTCTCGTCGTCACCTTCGCCAAGGCGCTCAGAAAACGCCGGCAAGGTCGGCGCCGAGGCGTCGCCGCGCGATGTGCGGTGACTCGACACGGATGGTTGCTGCGTCGCCTGCCTGCCTTCATCGCCGTCGTCGCCGTCCCCCATCGCACCGCCCCGCGCCACCGCCTCCTCCGTGTCAAGCGAGTTGGCCGAGACAAAGCTCAAGTTGTAGGGGTTGTTGCTGTTGCTGTGGATGCTGTGGGTGCTGTGGTGGTGATAGAAGTGGGAGAGGCTGTCTGGGGCGGCCCGGGTCGCGTTGCGACTCAGCAGCAGGCTGGCGCGGCGTGAGAGCGTGGTGGGGGTGGAGGTGGAGGAGGAGGCGGAGAGCGGTGACAGCACGTCGCCCGCCAGTCTGCACATGTGCGAAGGCACGGCCACACCGCTGCCGATGCCGGTGCCGATGCTAAAACCACCATGTCCGCTACTGCTGCCACTGCCAAGCACCACATTCGGGTTACTGTTATTATTGTTGTTGTTACTTGGGTACGTGTTCGCCAGGCTCCCACCCGTGGCGGTCGCCGCATTGCGACTCGACTGCACGGAAGACGACGACGACAGCACGCTCGTTAGCAGCTGCGGCGGTGGTCGCACCATCGCGGACCCACCAGACACCGTGATGGCGCCTCCAGCAGAGGCCGGGTCGTCGGGGCAGGGCGACTCGCCAGCCGAGATGGCGGCTGCGCTGGGCGGACTGACAAAGTTGAAGAGTACCGGGCTGTACGGGCTGGACCCGGCAACAAATGTGGTGGCCGTCGTCCCTGCTGTCGTCACGCCCACATCCACGCTGCCACCACCAGTTGCGGTGGTGTTGATGGTTGTGGGCCCGGCTGTCACGTTCACACCACTGTAACCACAGGTCGTGCAGCTACTACTACCCGCGCCGCTGCTGTTGCCGCCACCGGCACTGCGTTGACGTGGGCTGCTGCCAGAGCGTCCACGCACCGCCCCGGGACCGGACGGCGAGCGCGTGCTGACCGGGGTGCCACCGACCGTGTTGAGGCTGCTGTTGAGGCCCCCAAACTGCGGCTGTGGGACACTTCGCCCGTGTTGTTGTTGTTGCTGTTGTTGTTGCTGGGCTGGGCTGCCGCTGCTGTGCATGCTGTGCGTCATCGGACTACCGCCCCAGGTCGACATCGGCCTGGAGAGCGGCGAGAGCGTGACGCTGTCGATGCTGGTCAACAGACTCATCGCATTCGAGACGGTGGTCAGCCGCAGACTCGTGTTGCCCGCTGCGTTGACGGGCGGGGAGACGGACCAGGCGTTTGGCGCATCTGTAGACACGAGCACGCCGCCGCTCTGACTCCGGCGGAGGTTTGGGAGGATCGGCAGGGCAGGTGGGTTGGAGGTCGACGACGGCGGCGTCGCGCCGTCCGCGTACGAGGCGGTGGTGTAGTAGTAGCGGCCACAAGCGCTGAGGGCACTCGTTGAGCTCATGCCAGCGCCGTTGACGGTGAAATTTGTTCCATTGCCGCCAGCTGCAGGGGCGGCCATCGTCGGTGGGGTCCGTTGAAAGTCCTCCATCAACGCGTACCCGCTGCGCAGCACGTTGCTGCTGCTGCTGGTGGTCGTGCTGACACTGCCACCGCCCACCTGCACCGCAGAGGAGCGACGGCCTGGCGGATCCGGCACTGTCCCACCAGCACCGCTTGAGGCAGCTCCTCGCTCACTCTTGTGTGTCGTGTACGGTGTTTTGTTCGTCCTCTTTGCGTGCACCGCCCCGCTGACGGGGAACCTGCTTCTGCCCTCGAGGGCAAAAGACGCAGGTGGGGTGTACGATGGTGAGGTAAGCGAGAGGTGCGGCGTGGCGGAGGGAGGGGAGGAAAAGGACGCGGCGGCAACCTCCGTCGCGGTGGGCGTGGACACATCAGAAGTGCTCATCAGCATTTGCTGCTGTTGCGGTTGTTGGAGGTGCGACATTTGTGCTTGACGGACGGTGGACCGCAGCTGCGCCGGCGATGGCGGGGTTGCGGAGGCAGAGGGCGATAGCACGCCCACCTGCTCCGACAGCGTGGACGGGGTGGCGGAGGTGGACGTGGTGACCTCGATGTTGTCAAGACGGAGGTAGTTTGGTGAGGTGAGCGAGGACGCTGTGGTCGCGGTGGTCGCTGCTGTCGTTGTTGTCATGGCCGTCCGCGCGTCAAGTGGGGAGAGCGGCGATGCCTGCTCCGTCGACTGCAGGAAGCTCGCGGGCGGGTGGTAGTGTTCGAGGTCGTGCGGAGGCAGCACCGTGAGCGCCCGCTCCAGCGATGGGTGCACGACGACGACGGAGCAGGACGGGGTGTGGGGGGAGGTCAGCGTCTGTGCGTCAAAGGACGGCATCAGCTCCAGCTCAGGAGAGGCGGCGTGGCTGCCGGTGCTGAGGGGTCGCTGCGAGGTGAAGAGGGACGCCGAGGACGACCCGGCTGCCGCACCGCCACCGCCACCGGTGTGTCGTCGGCCATCAGCGCCGTGTGGGCCGGCGGGCCCGAGCGGAGACTCCGTGGGTGTTCCGACGGAGTAGCGCATCGCACCCATGTCAGGCTCATTGTCGCTGCTGGCCGCGTTGGTGGGCGAGGGACTCCGCAGCCTTCCCTGCTGCTGCGACGGCGGTGACTGTTGCGCCGTGGCCTTCGCGTTCACCGTCGGCGACGTTACGTAGAAAAGCGTCTCTGCGCTCTTGCCCGCGTCCACGCGAGCTAGTCGCGCGTTCAGTCGCTGGAAGAGCAGCTCTTGCCGGCTCAGGCAGTTCTGGACACCGAGCAGAAAGGCTTCGACCACAGCGGAGGTGCGCGCGGACGGCGGGGCGGTGGCGCGGGCGGATGTCGCGAGCGACCCGGTGCTGCTGGTGGAGTGACGACCGCTGCTGTTGCTTAGGATACCCGGCGGCGCAGGTGGCGTGGAAGGGGGAGAGGAGAGTGGGGACCTGACGATGCCGCCATGCAGCGATGCGTGTGCCGGGCTGCTGTTCGCATCCGCGTCGTGGTGTGGGTGCTGGTCGTTCTTGTTGTTGTTGTTGTTGTCGCGCTGACGACCGCTGTTGTTCGACTTCTGGCTTGCCCGTCCGCTAATGCCGCCGCCGGTGCTGCCACGTGTGGGATGCGCCGTCGCATTGTTCTCCTTCTCCTTCGGTCGCAAGCTCCCCATAGTCCGCGTGACGACTTTCGACTTCTTCTTCCCTGCCTCCTTCTTCTTTTCCGACGCACTCCCCGTTGCGGTGGAAGCGCCTCTGCCGCTGCCGAGTGTTGTGGGCTTAAGCCCTGTGTTTTGATAAGTGAGGGTGGCGGAGTTACTATTGTGAGTGTTAGTGTTGCTGCTGCAGCCTCGTCCGCTCAGCCCACCCCCACCCTGCGTCGCCGACCTCGTCCTCTCTTCCCCACAACTCCGATCTTGACCTCCCTTTGAACCTGCGCCAGTGCGCCTCTTCGAGCTGCTGCCAGCACGCGGGCGGCGATCACCGTCGTGGTGCGCCACGGCGGCGGTTGACGTTGCTGTTGCTGTTGTTGTGCTCGGTGTCAACTCGCACCGTGCGGTGGATAAGATTTGCGGCGGTGGATGCGACGGCGGCGAAGAAGCGGAGCGACGAGGGGAGGGCGGATCGCGGAGTCGGCGGGCGCCTCGACTGGCGGTGCCGAGGACCACAACGTGAGGACCAGAGGCTCTTCGTGTGCCCGCTGCTCCTGCTGCGTCTAATGCTGCTGTTGATGTTGCTGTTGTTCTTGCTTCTGTGTTATCTGCTTCTTCCGTCGTGGGAAGCGGCGGAGACGCAGAGGGCTGTGAAGTTGTCGTATTCGCGTTGTCACCGTGACTTGCGGTTGCGCTTTCTGTCAAATTAGGTGGGGGTGGGGTGGCAGTGGTAGGTGCACCAGGAAGGTCGGGTGTCAGCGTGGTTGGCGTCGTCGCCGGGCTCTGCGGTGAACTGCCGGCATCGTCAGATGTTACTAACGACATGATTACCTCTAATGGGAAAAAAGGGGTTTGGTTTGGAATTTGCTTGTGTATGTTTTACATTTAGTAATTCAAACCGATAGGTTTTGAGTGTGGTATCGCTGTCTGCGCAAGCAGAACGAGGACAAATGGATAGCAGGGCGTGATGAACAAAAGTCTAAACCGTTTAACGGTTCGACCCAATAATTCTTTACCTTGTTGTTTGCTTTAATAAAAAAGATCGCAGCCAACAAATAGAAAAAAGGTCAGAGGTCTACGCTAATGCTTTTTTTCTTTTCTTTTATTCTTCAGTCGCGCTCTCTTCCTCTGTGCGCTGCTTCCCCGTTTAAACAAAGAAACAGTGAACGCAAAGCAAGGAACCAAGAAAACCGATGGAAAAAACAAAACCGAGTTAAAACGGATCGAAAGAAAAGGCAGTCAAAATGCCTTTACCCTAAAATGGTTTTTCTTTCACGCTGGAGATAAATTTTCAAGTAATTGAAAAGTGGCGCAATATGGTGCGTGGGTGAAAGCTCGCTTGAGAGAGAAAAAAAGGAGAAAACAAAATAAAAAGACACAAAAATGTATAAAAATGATGAAAACAGAATCTGCTCAAGTGCGAGAGACAAGACAAACGTACAAGTCTCTCGAGGTGATTTTCGCTTGCGAAAACTAGAAATTGAAGAAAAGATAAGATCTTGCTAGATTCTAAGTTTGAGACAGATTGGCGAGGAAGAAAAGAGAACAAAAAGGTTTCTAAGCACGTTGTCAACACTCAGGCGTTGCACTTGTTCAGATGGAACACTTACAAAAAAGAAAGGGTTGAAATCAAAAGAGAATAAAGGAGTAGTACGACGAAGAAAAAGAGCAGGGTATGCCAAAAGGAGAACAGCATAGAGAGAGAAAAGCTAGAAGTTGGCAATGGAAAAGAACAAAAAAGAACAAGGCTGTGGTTAAAGACTTGCAGTTTGAAGTAAAGGAGAATTTGTTCTAATTGCCAACTCTTACTCAGCTAAACCTCAAGAAAAAATAGGTTATGTACAGCACTGGAAAACTGAAAGAAGTTAAAAAAAAGGAATAAAGTCTGTGTTGGTACTCGGTCTCTTTTGTGACGAGATCGCGAGAGCTAAAGATAATGAGGATAAAAGAAAAAGAAAATGTAGATGCGCCGTTCTGATTGTGTGACGGCAAAAAGTAGCTGCTTTCGCGTTGAATAGGGTTCGCGTTACTAAGTCATCAGTTTTTATGCCAAGAAAATGAAAACATGAAGTTAGAAGGGGAGAGGAGGTGAAATAAGAAAAAGAGTTGAAGGCTAAGCAGAAAGAAAAAATGGATCGCAGCACGTTCAATGAAGCAGTGTGCCATCGAGGCTGTGGAGGTGCAGAATTTATAGCACTTTCTATCACGTTTATTTTCCATCGCGTTCATTTGATTGTGTTCTTTCTAACTAGTCTTGTTCGTGCATAATAATAGTGGTCGACGCGCAACAACATTGACAGAGAGTAAGCAGAAAGCCGATAGGAGAAAAAAAGTTCAATCAAAAAATTATAAGAGAATACTTTTTTCTTCTGAAAATTTAACAACAAAACCAAATAAGATTCTTACATGAGGGGAAAACGAGCATCAGCTCGTTTCTCTTGCGTTTTCACACGCTAGTGGTGCTGCAACCACCACTGCAGCAAAGCACTGCCCTCCTTCCCAACCCCGTCCAACGGCGCCGTCAAGACTGGCGCCACCTTCTCCGCGCTCTGCCCCTCCACAGCAGCTGTTCCGCCAGACCAGCTGAACAGTTGCTGATGGGCCTGCGCGAGGATGTGCGCCGAGACAACGTCCTCTACAGCTGATACCCATCGTCCCTCTCTCGTCACAGCAGAAGCAGCAGCAGCAGAGAATGTTTTTCTGTCGCACGCATGGTCACCATCAGCATTCACTGCGGGCTGCAATCCGGCGCGCGAACTTGACGTTGCCTCTGCAGATTGTACCAGGACGTCAGGGCAAGTTGAAAGTGCTGCCAATTCCGTGACTTTTCTTCTTTGAAACTGGCACGGGAGACAAAAGTCGTCTAGACCCACCCAGGTATCATTCTCGTTGTTTTCCCAAACTAACCTCGTGATTGGGCTCTTGCTCCTGCCCTCTTCTGTCGTACCGCTCATGGGACTTTGAAGTGTGTCCACACGCACCGGCTGCCCGTTAAACCAGAAGGAGCGTGTCGACGAGACAACAATTGGTGCCTTCGTGTCCTTCGAAGTGGGTTGTGAAGTGTCAAGCGCAACACTTGTTCCACTAGGTGCGAACTCACAGTTGCTTGATGTGCGCTGGCTTTCTGCTGCACCTTTGCCAGCCTTAAGATGTGTTGAATCTATACCGATAAATTGCGTTTGTGTTGCAATCTTTAATCTTCCATTACTATTGTCCCCGCATTCACTTCGCACGCAAGGACTTGCCGAAAACTCTTCGCTGTTCTTTTCTTTCGACAATGCATGTGCACCGTGTGCGGGAGGCAAAACTTGTCGATCCATGCCGTCGTGACACGACCCCGCAGTAAAACCAGTCTCTGCAGCTGATGCTGCTGCTGTTGCTGTTGCAAATGAAGAAGATGGAGGTGGCGCTGAAGGCGACGGCAGCGCGGGTTCGGCGAGGTGCAGCGAGGAACTCGAGGAGCTAAAGTAAATCGAAGAATCGGCAGAACGCAGCGGTGTGGAAGCCCGACGCGATGTCTCTTCACCTGCTGCTAAAGCTTCTGCGTGTGTTGATGAAAAGCAGAAGTCGGCCGCAGGTGCAGCATGGAGAGTCTCGATGAGGGCAGGGGGAGATGAGGTGAGCTCCGCTGTGCTTGGGGGTGCAATCAAATCATTCGGTACGCTCATGATGAGGGAGAACGTTCACTAAACGTTTGCGAGTTCTCCAACACCCACTTTATCGCTGTT
>MDUD01007613.1:0-14639 GCA_002216565.1 Crithidia mellificae | reverse complement strand
AAAAATTCACTGAATCAGCGTGATGGTACCTTTTCGTTTTACTCATCCTGTATTCTTCTTTGATTTTTCTTTATTGGCTTTAAGACACTTAGCTGTGTCTCTGTGGGTGCTTGCAGCATCACTTGCTCAATCAGAAAGTGAGTGCTGAAAATTCACAGCATCTGTAAAGATTAATGAAAAAAAAAGATTTTACTCGTCAGCAAATGTGGGGTACCCAAGAAGAGCCTCATCTCTAGATGAAAAAGGTAGTCTCCAACCTTGCCCGTTAGCCTTCCTTGGCTTAGCTATTCATTTGTCTTGCTTGAATCCTCCAGTCGAAATACTTGCTTGACACAAGATTAAAGCAAATTGAAGAAAAGGTTCTCCCTAACGCTTGCTAGGCTCTCACATCGCGCCGCCCTTCAAGAGACGAGAAAAAAAAGGGAGGCAAGGAGGAAACGGAGAAGAGCGCTGCAGCGTCAGTGGTCGTGGCGGTGGCGGTGATGGTGGCTGGACAGCTCAGCGCGCCGCACCCCAATAATCGTCTTGTCTGGCGAGTTGGACGGCACGTAGCGCTCCATGTTCTGGGCAGCGCGCAGGAACTCTTGCTTTACCTGCTGAAACTTTGCGGGGTGCAGGTGACGCCCAAGATTCAGTCCACCGTGCCCAAAATCTTCGTAAGGGTCCTCAATACCCAGGAAGTAGGAGTAGGTGCCCTGACGGTGCTGCGGAAAGTTCCACCCCACCTCCTCCCGCGTCGATAGCCGCGGCCGGCTGAGGCTCACCACGTTGGCTTCGTAGTCGAAGTGGCTGCCGTAGTAGATAAAAAAGCCGTGCAACAGCTTCGCGAGCTCGACAGGGTCGCAATCGGTGAGGGGGGAGTAGTCCGGGTAGCGCGGCATGTGCGCCGGGTGGGCGATCGACCACGGGTCCACCCACTCTAGCTGCCGCGTCACCAGCATGTAGTGCAGCAATAAGAGTGTCACCGCGTACGACGTGAGCATGGCGGCCGTGCCCAGACCCACGCCGGTGGCCTTGCCCCACGCCTTGGCCGCCATCGCGGCGTGCCGTGCCGCAGGCGGGCCGTGGTGCAGATAGTGCCGAATGAGGTAGCTGTTCTTGACGCCGTAGGCGACGAAGGAGATGTCCCACTTGTACATGAACATCTCCGGCACGAAGCGCGGGTCGAGCACATCGCGCGTGTAATCCTCCCGCTGTCCCCGCGTCATGATCTTACCATCAGGGAAAAAGCCAACTGCCTCGATGGCTTGCTCGCGCGAGGTGCACTGCACCGCGACCCGGCACCCATACGTCGTCCGCTCCACCCAAATTCCTTCGACGTTCTCGCGGCCCATCTTCGTCGCGATGTACTCGAGATCGCTGCTGTCGAGGCAGCGGTTGCGCACGTCCCACAGCGCGGTGCGCGACTTGCGGTCCTCTTCCTCGGTGAAGACGGTGTAGCGCGATCGAGCCACCTTCTCATCGTTGGCGTAGCGCAACTTCACCACCGGCGTGCGGGCGTCTGTGAGGTTCATCAAGTTGCTGCGCAGGTAGTGAGGGAGGTAGCGCTTGATCACACTCCAGAGCCGATCCACTCGCTTCGCTTGGATTTGGTGGTCGGGGTACGGGTCGTCGAAGACGCACGCGAGGTCGAGGTCGCTGCCCCACTCCATCTGCCCATGCGTCACCATAGATCCGCAGCAATAAATTTTGGCATCGGGGGTCCACTTGTCAGCCAGACCCTGCAGCTGCTGCTGCGCGCGGATGGCAGTTCGAAACATATGCTCCGGCCCGATGCGCTTGTTGTTCTCCTCCAGCAGCGCGCGGCCCCACTGCGCGTAGTGCTCGTCAGAGGCGTTCAGCGCGGCGACGGACACCGGCGGTGGCGGCGAGGCGGCAGCAGCAGCGGCAGCAGCGGCAGCGGAGGTGGGAGCTGGGACGGCGTACAGTGCTCGTGTGACAGCCACAACGAAAAACAACGGCGTTTGTGAAAACATTCTGTGTTTGCTTGGTTGTTTCTTAAGCTGTATTAAGCCGTGAAGTCTTGTATTGAGGGAGGGAAACGGCGGTGCCCTAATTGAGTGATCCTCCGCCCCTGAACAGGGTCACAAAGAGAGAGTGTGTAAAGTTTGCAGAGGGAAAAAATATGTTTGTCTTATAAATCGGAAAAATCAAGTGAAAGCAATCAAAAATTAATCAGTTCGTAGCTTTTCTTTTTTTTAAACAATGGTATAGGAGTGCAAGGCTGCAATTGTGACTGCACGGACCTTCAAAGTGAGCTTTTCTCAATATCAGGTAATGCAACAGTGTATCTGAAAGGGGGAAGAGAAAAAAAAGAGTTATAAAGCGGTAAACATTTGATGTAGTAGTTGTACCCTGCATTGCTAGCTTAATAGTCGCTAAATGGGTCATATAACGTTACCGAGACACAAATTACTTGCATTTAAAAAGAAAACTGCTTATTAAGCGAAGTTTTTTTTCAATTTACTCAAAGCATAGTGAGTTGAAGAAGAGGCCACTTTCTGTTCCGTATCGCGCACAATAAGACGCGCCTCGTAGCGAAAAACAGGTGGCAAAAAGGCGTATTTTCTAAAAAACTTTTCCCTGCTTCTCAACAGCAAAGTACCTGAAGGAAGAAAAACAGGTTCAGTTTTTGTATACCTTTTTTTGGCTTTGTTGCTGATGTCTGCTCTTGCCGTCACGCTTTAAGTCGCAAGGTAGAACACATGTAACCCTACCCAACAACAGAAATGACGTCAAGAACTTGAAGGAGTTCAATGTGCTTCGTTTCCGTTTTTCCGTTTCTCTATTCCTTTTGCATGGTGGCGCCGCCGTTACGCAGCCCTTCCTCATCCCTTGCAAACGCGCTCTTGTAAGTAAGATGTGTTAAGCTTACTCTCCGTCGCACAGCGCAGGAAAAAAGCAGTCGGCCTTTCGGTGTGGCTGCGCGCGCCCGCGTCGCCAGGTCAGGCTCAGCCGGTCGCCACGCGTCATGGTGGGCAGCAGCTCCGACACCGTGTCTGTGCGCTTCTCCGCAATGCAGTGCGTCCAGCCGTAGCGCGATTCGCCGCTCATCACGGCTAAGGAGCGGCGAGGCAGGAACACGCCGATCGGCGCGGTCACCTCCGCCGGTGCGTCCCAGCGGGCGAAGTCCATCACGGTGTACGACCCAAGCGACACAATTAAGATGGCATCCTCGAAAGCCTTATGCGCGTCAACGTGAGTGGCAATGCCACACGCTCCCATCTCACTGTAGTCGTAGTAGTTCACCGTGAGCTGATCGCATGGGTACGTCCCGGGCTGAAAAGGATAGTCGCCGATGATGCGCACCGAGTGGCTTGGGTCATCGTTCTGCAGTCGCGCCTGCATCCAGTTGTAGAAGGACGGCCTTGCATTCACGTCCTCGCCCTCGCGCGTCAGTTGGTTCACTCCGTAGATGAAGCGTCGGTTGAAGTGCGCGACGCGGCGGCGCGACAGGTACTCCAGCCGCAGCTCCTGCCGTCCTGTGTGCAACTCCTGCCAAATAGCGGCCTCCTCTGCTGCAGTGAGAAAGTCCTCCACGAGGTACAGTCCAGGGATGCCACGCACCGCCGTCGAGACGCAAGTGCGCTGCGCTGACGACGCCGCCGCGCCTTCTGCCTCAACACCCCTCGCTGCCTCGTCCTCCAGGGCGGGCAGCGCAGAGGGACGCAGTAAGCGATCAATGCCTACCACCGGCTTCTGGAAAGCGTGGTGCAGCGCGGCGCGCACCACGGCCGCATCGCACGGGACTAGGAAGAGAAATCCACTGCCGCGATGAGCGGAGGAGGCGGCAGAGCCGCCTTTCCACAGCTGCGCAGAAGGTGGCACCTGCAGAACGGCAACTTCAAAATTTGTCGTTGGCGTGGCACCGCACCCACCAGCCGTGCCGTCGACCCGCTCGCGTCTCGCCATCTCAGCGACTACCTCGCTTACGTCTGTGCCACTGGCCTCTCTCTCCGCACTCTGCGCCGTGGCAGCGTAGGAGCGCAGCTCGTGTGCGCTCACACCCAATTTTGCTACACAAGCGCTCAAGTCGGCGTTTCCGGCTGCAGCACCGTCCTGCGCCTGCCCTGCCTCCGCGAGGTGAGATGGCGTGGCGCGCGGTGGCAGCGTGAGACGTTCCGCACACGCCACAAACGGCAGTGTGGAGCTGAAAGAAAGCACGCTTTGCGTGGTCGACAATAGGGGAAGTTGCAGCAGACCGCAGCGAAGCAGCGTCGCGCGCAGGTCGTACGGGGTGCACCCCGCCAGAATGCCGCCGTTTAACACAATAAACCCGCTCGCCTCAGCGTACGGCACACACACGCGGCGGGCAACGCAGCAGATATCATCCCCAGCATCACTATCAGCATCAAGATCGGCGCTCTGCCGCGCTCGTTTGTGTTCGTTGTCGGTACCGCTGCAGGCGGAGCAAACCGCATCGCATGCCACGGTAGTGGGAGCTAAAGCACGCACCTCCGCAGCACGCGCAGCAGACCAGTACGTGAGCAAAAAACGGACCAGCCATTTCTTACATGAAATCTGTACTTTCTTTAGTTGTCGAGGCGGCAGCAGCAGCGGGGGTAGTGGGAGGGCTGTCTGTGTCGAACCGCCCGAAACGGAAGGGCTCGGCAACGAAGGCATCTTTTTGATCACACTCGGCGCAAAGGCTTCGCGTTGCGCTGATCACATTCGACTCGCTGAAGCTTTTTGTGACTTACAAAAATGTTGTGTGCTGCCGTTGTTGTTGCTGAGATCAACGTCTTCCTCTTTAACGACTTTTGACAAAGGGGTTGTTTTTTCACTGAGAGTTTGTAAAATCTGATTAGGTTTTTGAATGCACTTTACGCTACCAGAGAAATGAGCATCGCTTTTTCAATCGATCTTGCTTTGGCAAACTTGGAGTGTTTAATAACTGTGTGAGCCTAAGATAGTCGAAACAATTAGAAGTTTAAAGATTTCCAAATATATATAAAAAAAAAACAGTAAGAGAAATAGTAGTCGGTTTAGTTTTGTTGTGTAAGAGATGAGGAAAAGAGAGAGGCAAAGTGGAAAAGATGTAGACAATACACAAGTCCTCAATTAGCTGGCCCACAAAAAATAGCATACATCTGTTCGAGAAGAATTACAGTTAAACATCCTCTCTCGCATAAAAGAACACACTGACTTTGTTTTCAAAATATTTTGGCGGAAATTATTACATACAAATGACAAAGTTGCCGTAGACTCATCCACTTCTGACTTTTCAACCTCGGTTGGGTCGGAAAGGGGTGAAATGATGAGAAGAATAAGTAAACACACCTTTAGCGGAATCGACGGAGGGACAGAAAAAAGAGAGAGTGCATGTACGYGTGAGTGTGTGAGTGTACGTGTACGTGACCTCATTGTTTTGCGTGACGGAAGGTCTTCTGGCAAGCTGGGCAAAGACACAGCTCGCAATACGCGCAGTACCACGCACGCTGCTGCGCCGTTGACTGCTCCCGGTTCACCACGATCTCTTTGCAGCTGTGGCAGAAGGCGATGCCCTCCATCGCAACACTCGGGATGCGCTTCGCAAGTTCGTACGCGTTGGCGGCAAATTTGCCAGGGCGCTTGCAGTACGGGCAATCAATCGGAGCAAGGCGCGCCTGTTTTGCTTCCTTGTAATAGTCCCTTTGGACTTGGTGGTGGCTAATAGAGTCGTTCATTTACGTCCTGCTATATGCTGCTGATGCCACAAGGTCAAGCAGAGTCACTCTTCTTGGAGGACAACTGAGAGTAAAGCGCGGTGCGTATGTTTTTTTTTTTGTGTGTGTGTGTGTGTGTGTTCGTGTGCTTGTGTGTGTTTTCTGTGTTTGCTATTCCTTAAAGGGTCAAGGAAAAAAAAAAACAGAGTGTAAATTTAAAGGAGGCGCAACAGGTTGCCAGGATAGATGTCGAACAGATAAACGGCGTTTAAACATAGACTTTTTTCTCTGTTTCCAACGGAAAATGGAGGGATGGCTTTTGCCGTAAAGGAAAGAAACCTATCTAAAGTTTAAACATACAATTGGGCACATTCAAAGTTGGCAAACCTTAAATATCTAAGAGCAAGAGTGTCTTTCTGTCTGGTGGCACATGTAGTTTGTTGTTATAGATACAAATATTTTTGTGAGAGCGTGTTACTAATCTTCAATTCATTCTCAATTAGAAAAAAGAGAAATGCAGATCTAGTCAACCAGGAGAGAGAAAAAAATTACCAGTGATTTTACACGAATCATTAGGAGCAAAAGAAAAAAAAAGGAGATCTAAAAGTGGTCTTATTTTGCGGACGGCCGGCGGTCAACGCTTTGACTGAAAGTGCTTTGAGCATTGGTAAAATTGTTTTTTCAGATGAAGTAAAATGAATTTTTTGTACCTCGACATTTACTTTCGGCGGCGCTGCCGTGATGGAGCCACCTCTTCACCGTCGCCGTCCGCTTCGTCTTCTTCCCCACCAACGTCGACATCAGCGCTCGCAAACTCCCACGGCCGCGCGCGTTTCCAGCGGCGTGCGAAGTGCGCCTGCCGCAACACTGCCGCTGCAGCGCGAGACTCCGCAGGGTAGAGCCACCCGTCCTCGCCACCTTCCGGCACCGCCGCCACCGTCTCACCCCCAACCTCGTCATTAACGCTCTCCTCCGCGGGCTCCGGTTGGCCACCACTGGAATCTGCTGCCGCGGCAGCCGCCGCAGCTGCAGCCCGCTCCTGCCGGTTGCGCACCTCCTTCAGCGCCTTGCAGTCTGGATCGAGCCGGATGGGCCGCACGTTCCAGTTGTGCACGCGCAGCAGACGCAAAAAGATTGTCATTTCACTGCACGCCGGCCACGGCCCGCGGCTCGGCAGCACCGGCTTGTACTCCTTCATCTCACTCAGGTGTGCGTCCTCGGCGGCGGTGTGAGGTCGTCGCACGGCGAGAGCCGCGTCGCGGGCAGCCAGTAAGTCGTCCAGCGGCGGCAAGGCGGCCCGGTCGGCATCGGCGACGTCTGCGGCGATGTTGTGCAGCGCAAAGTGCTCCGCCGCTGCGTCCACATCGCCGGCCCACGCCTCCTGCACGGTGGGCAGTCGCGTCTCGCGCAGTTCGCCGAGAGAGCGGTCGTAGCCGTGGTAGGTGGAGAGGGCGAGGTACAGGTACGGGCCAGGGGCAAGAGGGGTGCTGACGCGCCGCTCTGGGTTGAGGGCGTCGACAAGGATGGACTCTCGCGCACCCCGGCACACCGCGAGCAGCGACCCCACCATCTTCCGGATCATATTCAAGAGAAAGGAACCGCCCTCGATTTGAAAGAAGACAAAAGGCAGCACCGGAGGGGCGGCGGGGGGTGCAGCGGTCGTTGGCGCAGCCGTGCCCACAGCCGCGCTGCACTGCCTGTTTGCGTCGTACTCGGCGAGGCTGGCGCCGTGCGGATGTGGTGGTGCGGTGCTGGGGAAGAAGAAGACGCGTGGGAAGACCTCGCAACGATAAATGACGCGCAGCGCCTCGTCCGTGTCCGGCTGCACCACCTTCGCGCTAACACTGGATCGGTTCGAGTCGACGTCGACGGAGAAGTTGTGGTAACGCCGCGCCCCGGCAAAGTGCTCGGTGAGAATGCGGTTGCACAGTTGCACACGCGCCTGCGTGTCAGCCGCCCATGAAGGCGCTGGAGCTGCCTCCGCGGCGGTGACGGCCTCCGAAGACGCGGAGGGCGCCGCCGCAGCGACCAGCGCAGCAAGATCGGCCACGTCCGCGTAGGGCACACCTTCGTAGGTGCGCTGCGCCGCCGTACAGGATTGTGCCAGCCCCTGCAACTCCGACCAGCACCCTGGGTAGAACTTCTCGAGCGCGGCCCATGTGTCACACGGAGGCAGCAGGGCGTAGAGAGGCAGCATGTAACGGTAGACGCGACGGTTGCAGCAGTGTCGCGGGATGAAGTTACCTGCCAGCGGCATCGCGTGTGCCACGCGTACCGCGGCGGGCAGATGCGCGTTGATGCGCCCCGCCACCTTCTCCAGCCCGCCCACGCCCGCAACCGCGTCGCGGTGTAAAAAGACGGAGATCATATTGCGCACGGCGTGCACACCCCGGTCTGTGCGACAGGCCCGCGCAAAGTGGTGCTGGTCGCCCTCTGGTCGCCCACGCTCCACGCCACGAATGAGTCCGGCGTCTTTTAGCGCTTGCACCAGTACGCCTTCGACGGTGTGGCAGGTGGGGCTGTGCGCCTGTAGCTGCAACCCGCGAAAGGCCGCTCCACTGTACAGCAGGCACAGCCCCACGTGCACGTGGTCTTTTGGGGCCTTTGCCATCGACATGAGTCGCGGGTTGGGCCGCCGATTTGCGCCTTTCCCTTTCATTGCTAAAAAATTAATTAGTATAACTATCAAAGATTAAGAAACAAAAAGAAACAATCACAGCTTGGGCACCAAAAAAAGAACTGTTGGGGACTAAGGACGATGCAAAGCAGCTAAAATTTATTATTATGATCGAAGGAGAAAAATTATAGAGCGAGATATTTGTGCTTTAATGCAAGATGGAAGGAAAGGTATTTTATGTTTCTTGGTACAGTTAAAGCTCTGGCAAAAACAAGAAAGATAATAAGAAGGAGAGTGAGTTGGGGGTTTTCCGTCAGTGTCGGAAAAAAAAAAAACGATAGTGAATCGAAGCAAAACATTGCATTAGGGCAAATGTGAAAAAAATAGAGGTGGGACGCAGAGCGAAAAGACCAGTGAAATGAAGAAATCCAAGCGCACACGCGGGACACAAAGAAACAAAAAGAAAAATTTGTCTCGGCGCTGTAGCTGTTCAGAGTACCTTTTCTGCCCGAGTAAAACTTTAGTTTGAAGACAAGTTTTTGCCCTCTCCTCATCTGCACACATGGTAAAGTCAAAATGTCACTTAAGATCTACCTTCATGCAGTACTGCATAATTGTACATGCTTTCAGTTTTTTTTTGCGTTTTAGATTTGTGGTCAATAATAGAAGGAGAGATAGCTGGTACAGCAAATAAAGCTCTTTACAGTGATAAAGAGTCAAAGCATGAAACACAGCAGAAAAGGCAAAAGGATAGAGTTGCCTGTTGGGTATAAAGCACGCCAGATGGGATGCACCTACTGTCATATCAGCAGAACACGTAGTTGTTGTTGTCTTGCCTCAGTTCATATAGAATGGCATGCACACTCTGCACACTTTTCCTCTCATCCAGAAGGACTTGAAGAGAGTGGTTTAAGCGCAAGCCATAGCGAAAGCTACACACCTGGAGCTTGTCTGATGCACGAAGAAGCCGCAGAATAAGACTCCAACAAAGGCAACGACCTTAAATGGGCAAAAAAAAAGAGTATTTACAGCCAGAGAAAGAAGCTTTGCAGTGAAGAAGCTCTGCTGCTCTCTCTCACCTTGCAGCTTTGGAGGAGGAAAAACAAAAGTTGACGCTGGTCGGCAATCTCCGCCTCTCTTTCGTCTTTTTTTTTTTTTTTATCAAACATGCCGTTGTTGTTGTTGATGCACCCGGAGACTCCCTCGCCCTCACGCGGCATCCTGCTGGCCCGTGGCCCGCTCCACTTGCTGCACGATGGCGTCAATGACAGCCGTAACCGCCTCCACCGTTTGCGACGGTTCCTCTTGGATAAATGCACGACCCTGATCCTCTGCGAGGGATAGATTCGGGTCAATCGGAATTGCACCGAGAAAGGCCACCTCGTACATCTCCGCGAGCTTCTGTCCGCCGCCGCGCGAGAAGATGTCCGTGCAGTGCGCGCAGTACGGACAGACAAACCCGGACATGTTCTCAACGATGCCGAGACATCGCAGGTCAAGCTTATGGCAAAAAGATAGCTCTTTCTTCACGTCATCGGTGGACACGTCCTGTGGGGTAGTCACAACGACAGCCCCTGCTGGGTGGAAGTCACGTAGCACCTCGCACAAGGTGAGATGTTCGTCGCTGGTGCCGGGCGGGGTGTCGATAATGAGGTAATCCAGCGGGCCCCAGTTGACGTCTGTGACGAACTGCTTAATCATTGCGTCTTTTTTTGGTCCCCGCCACACCACCGCATCCTTGTCGCTCGGGAGAAGGTAGGCAATCGACATCACCTTCAAGTCCGCCGCGGCACCCTCGCCGCTGCTCGTCTTCTCACTGCCGTCCTCCACCAACAGCGATACCGGTGTCCATCCTTGCTGCCCACGGTACACGTCGCGGCCCTCCAGCCCACATATTTTTGGCACGCTAGGACCGCAAATATCGACATCCAGCAGCCCTACGCGTTTGTGGTGTACATGCGTTAAAGCCAGAGCAAGCTGGCAGGCCACAGTGGATTTTCCAACTCCTCCTTTTCCGCTCAGGACGAGGATAATGTGCTGCACCTGCGCTAACCCAGTCGCCGCCGCCGAAGAAGTTGCAGTAGACATTTTTTAAAAACAAAAAAAAATCGACAATAAAGAAGGGGAGGCACTGGTAGTACCTGTGTTGTTGTGTATGTAACCCACCTTAGTATAAAGGTGCTGTGCAAGACAAATAATAATAATAATAATAATAATATTTGGAAAAAAAAGTAAGTGCTTCTTATCTGTTTCCGTCACCACCCAAGCCGAGAAGAATGCAATATTTAGTACTTTGGGTTGTGATGTTGTTGTAACGCCAATGTTCGGATAAAAAAAAATTTCTCTTCTTTGCGTTTCGAAAAAAAAGGAGGGTGTGGAGGGTGATGTGGGAAGAGCCTCTGTATGATTTAGCTCAGCAAAACGAGCAAAAAACAGAGCATGACGCAGCAAAGTTAACAGAAAGATGAAAATTGCGACAATAAGGAATGAGACGTTTGAAGAGCCGATTGAACCTCAGCGTTGACAAGAGAACAGACACCTGTACGCCGCAGACAGAAGAGAGAGTGGATAGAAGACTTGCAGACGTCAACTTACCGGCCAAGCCGCCTCACCCAAATGTTGCTGCGAGCCACAAAAGCATAGAAGCTGGGCTGCAGGCGCACGTCCGAGGGAGTATAATGAAAACAGAATTAAAGGAAGATGCACATACTTGTCAAAAGCTTGCGCAATATATTTGCTTGCTATACAAGTGAATTAATGTAAACAGGAAGAGAAAAAAAAGCTGCCTGGAAGTTGGCTCAGGAGCACCAACAAGCAAAATGTGAAGATTGAAATGCCATTCTTTTAATCGTACCTCGAAAAACAAAAATTGTTAAAATTGTGTAAATGAGCTTCCGGTCGTTTCACTTATTAGAAGCTAAACCACAGTTTGCTGCCACATTTCTCGGTTCCTAAATTTATGTTTCAGCGTTCTCCTTTTCTTTCCTCCACTTTCGAAAAGGTACTACCGAACCCTGTTCATATGAAGAGGGCCTCGTAAATTTTGTATTACAGTAAACCTCTCTTCCGCCTTTGTATTAAACCCCTCCCCCGTGTAGAAATAAACTTTCGTGCGCCACACTAGGACGACGTGCGTGGTGACGTGGAGTACTGCACTTTCGTGCTCTCCTCCTCCCCCTCCTCTTCCGCAGCACGCTGCACTGCCGCCCACGCCTCCTGCATCTGCCGCCACGCTTCGGACGGGTGGGTAAGGTCCACCACGTAGTGCTCCACCGCCACTGCGCCGCCATCGCCGACGGACGCGCGCAGGCGGGCCTCGTCTCTGCTGAGCTTTCCACGCACGCCCTCTTTCAAAGCGGCGAGACTGTCGTAGCCGCAGGCGTACATGGCCAGTGCCACGGTGACCGCAAAGCCCAGCACGGCGTACACGGTGCCCCACAGCAGTGCTTGGTAGGCGAGCAGCAGGTGTTGCCGCCGTGGTGTCGTGTCTGCCGTCGTCGCCGCCTCCCCCGCCCCCTCCTCCTTAGGAGGGCCAAAGAGAAGATCCTCAAGCGGGTCCGTGGTGGGTTGAAAGATGCTGGTGGTTGCCGCTGTGGCCCCAGTGCCCTCCGCGCGGATGTACCGGCGTTCTAGCGCCCTCGCATCGGGCAGCTGAGCGTGCAGCTCGCGCAGCGTCGGGATCATTGTCTGCACCTCCGCCGCACTCGGCACATTCGTTTCATCCACCTGCGCTGGGGTGAGCTTGAACTTCGTTTTGCTTTGAAAGCTGCAGTGCGGTGGCGAGGCCGACGCGGCCGACGCAGCCGGCGGCGGCGGTGGTGTTGAGGTGGAGGAGCAGCGAGCAGCTCCGGTGAAGGCCGTCACGCGGCTGCCGTTTCGACGTGTTTCACCACAATAACCTACCTTGCGTATCGCCCCGCATCGCGCCAACGACCCAGCTGCGTGCATATATACTCAATGAAACACTAGAGGAGAGGAAGGATATATATAAAAAAAATCGCAAACAAAGGAAAGAAAGAGAAGGTGAAACAGTGACATTAGCAGTACAGAATCATAAACATCTATAGTAATAAGTTTAGTGGAACGCAATACATCATCAGGAAAAAAGAAGCGTACACATAAATGCGCTTTTGGAAAAAAAGAAATCAAGCGAGGCGGAGGGACACACAGCAGATTTCAACTCTTTTTTGGGATAATCATATCAACAAAACCCGAAAAGCTGCGTGGCGTGCATCGCGGTTATTGGATGTTGCAGGTACCACTATTCGCAATCGCTGTTTCTTCGCTCCGCTTCCTGCAACAACATCCTTTTTTTTTCTCGTAGAAACAACGCGACTGAATTGCAGGAGAGCACAAACAACGGCTCAGTTGTAAAAATAACATAATCGTTTCTTTGTGGGTAAAACATTAAAAATTTAAAAAAGCACAAACAGAAAAACGTAGGGAACAAATGGCGGAAGATTACTATAGAAGCAAAAACTTGATTTTGCAATCACATTTCTTATGTACTGTATTCTTGAGCAGCGCTTTGCACTTACTGCTGAAATAATCTGAGAGTATACAAAGAAAAAAAAGAATAATTGACACTTTCTTTTAAAGTAGCAGCTATTGAGGGAAAGGTTAGAAAAAAAGAGAAAAAAGGGGGATGAGAGGTGAAAAGCACCGGTTTTTTCGTTTACACCTCATGGCTTTTAATACCAAAGAAAAAGTTGTTTTGCATTTGAAAGCCTCCGAATTTGATCAACAAACCCAGACCTGCGCTTTCAACTGCAGCGGAAACAAATGTTAAACGCGACTGCTTTTTTCCCCCCTCTCAATAGAAATTGGAAAAATAGATAATTTAAAGCTCCAAAACGTTTATAACGGTGTGTGAAGTACCATCGATTTTTATTTAGAATAAGGGGAATAGTAATAAGAATCGAGGTGCTGCACACCTCTCATCTGGAGAAGACATCGAGCAAATGCCTTACCACCTGCTGGAGAAAGGTGAGTGCAATCGTCGAACAACTCCGATTCGGCAGCAATTCCAAACGTTCCATTTTCAAATGGTTGCCTGTCTTCCCCTAAAATGTTAAAGAAACAATTCAATTCCAAAGGTGAGACTGCGTTTGCTGTAGAGAAAACACCTGGAAGATGAGAACTTCGTTGTCCAAAAAAAGCTTGTTCTGCTTTCACTGCAATGCTATTCAGTTGTCGATAGCCGCTGCACTCCTGCAAGCACTGCGCTGTCTGTGACTCATTTGACAGTGCTTTACAGAAAGCAGTAGACGCTGATAGGTCATTGATCGCCGTGGTGCGAGCAGTATCAGCCGCGATCGGTGGCATCGTTGCAGGCCAATCAACCCTGTGAGCACTGTCATCGTAAAAACTTTTGAGCCTGGATGTAAACTGACGCGCGGGGACGGGCACGTAAAGGAAAGCAACTGAGACAGAAGATATATATTTTAACAGTCGCTTATTAGTTGAGATGTACCGTACGACTGCCCCACCAACCAAAGAATTGCTTCTTGAGCGATCACCACGAACAGCGGTAAAAGGGCTCTCCCAGTTCTCCCGTACACTGGCGAGAGGGGACACGATTGTGTACACCACAACGTGTAAGGCGTCGCATGCAGCACTTGCGGCAGTTTTTGCTTTGTGGCGGGTCGTGGCCGCGTCAAGGGCGCGATAAAGGTTTGGGAAATACGCCTTTAGCTGTGTTGCGTTCTCGATACTGCTTGTGGGCAACACCGCCTCCACCGCGTCTTCCCAGCTGGTGTACTGTGTAGGTTGGCCGTATCTGTACAGAGGTAGAGGAATGACGTCGTTTGTGACCGCGTAAACTGTCGCATTGGGAGGCGTCCTTAACAGTTCTCTTGCAGATTGTGAGAAAAGAAAATAATCGTCGAAGAGATAGCCATTAATGGAACTATAATAATTTCTCCTATCGAAATTATCCGTGGCAAGCGTCTGATTAGGGAACTCGCTCTTTTCAATACGCGTGCGAAGCTCGCTCGCCAGGTAATCGCTCAAGCTGCGGCCTCGCTCTGATACAAGAGAGGGTCCCACCTCGACCAAAGCCAGCACTACCTCTGAGGTGCCTTTGAATTTACAGTCACTTGAGCGATAGGAGGAAAACAACCCTCCAATTTGTTTTTCACGGCAAGACGCATAATTGCAGTAGTACGGTGTCGGGCCACTGCAAAAATTGTGGCGCCCATTTTTACTGCATTGAAATTGATCCGCTGCGAGGCAAAGCAGAAAAACGACAAACATTAGCAGCACCACAACGCGTGTGGTGAGTCGCGGCGCCTCGTTCGCATGAACCGGCATTTAAGCTATTTTTTTTCGGTTTTTTGATGTGTGTGTACGTGTGCGTGCGCGTGTGAGTGATCCAA